>APFE030340090.1:35522-86897 GCA_000404065.3 Pinus taeda
TTTATCTTATTCATTGAATTTCAAATATTCCTTAAATCCAAGGTAAGAATTCTCAGCCACTGTCTTTTCAAATACTCACCGAAACAAAAGATGGTTCAATTCACATAGGTGTTTTTTCTGGTTTTAATCAAAGTTCTAGAAGTAGTTTTGCACATAATACTTTTGGAAAAACCAGAAAGGTTATAAGATACTCTCTTCATAGAATTGAATATTAAAACTTTTGTAATCCAGTTAGGTTCAATGGATCTTAGATTCTATCATGGACCTCAATTTTGACTAAGTGGGAGCCCCCTATTTGGATTCATGGACTCCATGGGTTTCGTTTGGAATATATTGTTTTTAAATAATATTATATTTTAATTATTTTAATAAGTCAATTCAACGCATACAGTTAGTTAGATATTTGTTTCAAAATATTATATTAATATTTTTTAAGCAATTCCTATTTTATTGTATATTTTAATATTTTAAGCTAATTCAAGAAATATAGTTTTAAGTTTTTTAATAATATTTAATGTAGAATTTCCTTATTTTTATATATTATGGAGAAGCTCCAAATATTTGTAACTCGTGTTTTTGGTGAAATACCTACCGATGAAGGTTATAAAATTATTGAAAATAGCACTTCCACATTTTTTATGATTGGACTTATATGGTGTGACATGGACTGTATATGGTTATAAAAGATGAAATTAGTGTGTTTATATTTTTTTTATATTTAATATGTATTTATATTATATTAAACTTTTAAATAATGTTATATTTTTATCAAAAATATTAGAAAAAAAAATGATAATGATGATTATGATTATGATGATTGATGTTCATTAAGATTTATACTCAATATTCTATACATATTATGTAATGTGACAAATATTTTGAAAATTAGATTTAATGTGTGTATAAGATGCATGAATTTAAAGAATGATGTTTTCATCTTCCACCCTTTTAGTATTGCAAGGGTGATAGGCTATTTTATTCAATGGTGTTGTGGGATGATGGACCAATTTCACCATGAAGCTCGTGAGAATTAGTTCTTGTCGTAGTCTAACTAGCCAGAGGAATTGCCCAAAAAGTTATGGAAATTCCGGTCATATTTAGAGAAAATCTGGCAAGGATTTTTGTAAATCGAAGTTATAGTTGTTAAACTTGAAAATTTTAGATGTCCTAGATGTTTTTGATGGTGCTGAATCTATTTCCACCATCAAAAACACGATTCAAACACTGTCTCTACGAGATTTTTTGAAATTTTTTGGCCCAGATTTCGATCACTTTTGGTCGTCTGAGAAATTCCTCCGCCTCGGTAGACAACTCCTTAGTTATTAGCTTAGAAAGCTCATTCTCTTCTTAACACTAGTCAAGATATATATATTTTTTATTTTCGAGATTGGGGTTGATCACCTCTTCATAATATGTTAGTTTCTTTTTCCCTTCTAATCTTTATCGTCCCACAAATTTTTTTTTTACGAACTAATAATATATTTAATATTATACTTAATCTACAAAATGGTCTCCTCATTTATCCCCTAATGGTTTAGCCAAGGTTGGTTGTCCTCATGCCAACCTCACCTGAGAAAGCTAGACTTAGAAGCAATTTTAGGAAACCTCTTGGCATCCATGTTGTATCACTTTTTCTTATACATAAAATACCTAGTCATGGCCATGTTTTCCAAGGGAGAAAATCTTACTTGCATCAAGAGGATATGATAGGGAGTATTTCCTTTAAATTTTTATATTGTAGTTTAAATATTGTTTTTGGATCTCTTCAATCGTCCTCCATAAATCTCTAGTGATACCGCAAGTTCAAACCTCACATCCATATAAAATAACTGGAGTGACAAGAGTTTGGAAGAGGAGTCTTTTTATCCCATATCCACATATTTGTTGGCTTGTAATTGTTTTCAAGCCCATAATAAGCCTTTCGTCCTCCATTTACCATTTTCTTAATGTTATCATTCAAATTGAGCCTGTGTGGGATGTTGATTTCAAGATATTTGTACAAGGGAACTTCATGCAAGTAGTTGTTGATGTAGATTGTACAAGGAATGAAATAAAAGGAAAGAAAGAAAATGAAACACACACAAATAAATATAACAAAAAGCACATTAATATTTTGAAAACCTAACTTCTATTAATAAATGAAATAACAAAATATTGTAGGACAAACCAGCTAGAGTGGTGGTAGCTATATTTGAGCAAAGAGAGATGTTGGCTATGCACATTCCCAAAAGCTATTACAAGAGACCAAAAGAAAGACCTTCTAACATAAAGAAATAAGCCTAAAGGTTCAAACCCTTATCCTAGAAGATGAAAGGCCAAAAGGTTTATGGGCGCCAAGGTGGTTAGTTGGTACTTCTTGGGGGCACAACTTTTGCACACAAGAATTTTTGGGGGCACACAATAGGTCATTGGAAATAACTATCTAAGAACTACAACTTTTTTAAGGATAGTGTATACCAAGATAACCCCTCACCCTCGGAATTGCCAAAAACATTGTTTTAGGCCTCGAAATGAACCTAGAAGTTTGGGACCCAAAGATCATAGCAAAATTGCCAAGATAGAGAACCATTGAGACAATGGAAAAGGTGAGTGACCACTGATATCCACCATATTTTTTCTCCCCTCTTAGGAAGAAATGGTCTCCATTGTGTTAAGTTTCCTCATCAAATCGAAAACTTCAGTTGAATTTGTATCGTTTCCCTGGGGAAGAATTTGACCTACTTTGATAGTTCAATAGATTTGTATGTGTTTTTGGTGAGTATATTTTGTCTTGGTGTCCATGATCTGATCCATTGTTGATCCATGTGGATATTGGTGGCCAACTGTCTATTCCACTTGGGACCCCACCATTGTTTCTTTTAGTTTTTTAGTTTCCTTATTTGTAGCACAATTTACTATTTTTGGCAGTTTTTCAAGTCCTGAACGTCTGGAACCATTTTGTGGCCCTAAACGACATTTTTTAACAAAAACAGGGGCAACATGGGTTATACATGCATGTTGGTCATTCGAAAGTTGTAGTCCTCGGATAGATCTTTCTAATGAGGTATTGTGCATGGCAAACATAGATGGTATGCCAAACTTACGACCCCCGGAACTTGATGTACCAATTTACCCAAACGGGGCCCATAATTTTCTGCTTCATCTCCTAGGGTTAGGTTTTTGGATGTTTAGGGTTTTCCATTGCTTCTCAATAATAACTAGGCCTATGAGCCTCATTGTAACATAGTTTAGAGGTATGTGGTCGTTGCATCTCTTCTCGGAGATAAGTTACCATTGCCCAGCCTAGTCTTATTTCCATTTTGTTTGTAAGCATACTTTAATATTTGATATTAATGAAATGAAGTGTTATTTTTGTTGCATCTCTTTATTTATGGTTATATATGTAATTTATTAGGTTCATGTTTAAATTCAGATAAGTGGTATAAGAACAGTCTATTCTTTCTCTGTTTTTCTTTGCATGTCCCCAATGAGGTCGAGATATAAGGAGCTAGGGCTTGAACTGGTTGAACCTTTGCAAGACCAACCTCGCAAATCCCGATGGCCTCCCATGTGGGGAGAAAAGAAGTACAAGGGAGTAGGAGATCCTATCAAAATATTGCTCGAGGAGGCCTGCGACAAACAAAGGAATGTGATGATGGATAACTTTGCCCAAATCCTTCAACAGTTTCCCACCAGTGGCGCATCCACATCCAGAAACCACTATGGAGCAGCGAAAATTTTATAATAATAACACCGCCGCCCCCCGCCCCCCACCAAAAATTTATATGTATATAAATGGGTGAATCCCAAGGTATAGGGAAAAATGGAAGGTGATTTTATCAATAAATAATATGTATATATAAAATATTTGGCGAATGTTTCACCAGATTATATTATCTTGTAAAATCATGGTGAATCTTATATTGAATTATAAAATCTTGTAAGATCTTGGAAAATCTTTCACTGAATAATAAAACTTTGTAAAGTCCTGGTGAATCTTCACACTGTGAACTCTTAGAGAATTTTTTGAAAAAAGTATAAAACCATATATGACAAGAGCCACATGGTGGCAATATCACTGTTTTGTTTTTTGGCACATTGCCAGGACATGGCACTTAGTTATAAAATTTTGAATTTATAAAAAAATTATTGACCATAATTTTGAATTAATAATTGTTATTATAATTGTTATTAATTTATTAAAACTCAGACTATTTATTAAAACCTAAAAATTGGAAGAGGAAAATGTTAATTCTATTGATTATGAATGTGAAAAAAGGAAAAAAAAAACTACTGTCGTGTTTCATGTAATATAATGTAATAGAATTGAGCACATAAACACATAATAATGTTACATTTTCTTGAATGTAATATTTCTAGAGACACCTTTATTCAAATTAGACAAATATATCCCCTTAGAGGAGAAGATAAGTAATGTCCATGTTGTTGGCAAGTCATTTTGTCTCTGCGCCTCTAAAATAAACAAGCTTTATTTTATAGTTCTATCCTATATTCAAATAAGATAAATGTATCTTCTTGAAGAAGAAAAGTGACATCCATCTTGTTGATAAGCCATTTAGTCTCTGCAACTCTAAGATAAACAAACTATGTTACTAGTTTTATCCTTAGCAGAAAGAAATTTATCTAAATGCATCAAATATTAATAGAATATGAAACAAGAGAAGTAACTTTTCATGAAGTGAACTAGAACTGTTTCAAATTTCTTGCACATTCCTCGAGTTCTAAGTTTATAACATCAATTATTTTGTCCTTATCGCTCTTGGTGTAATGAGTTCAACCTTAATGTTAAAACACCCCATACTTTTAAAGTGAAAATTTTATTCATTAATGTAAATAGGGTAGTGTATGAATTAATGATAGCGGGAATTTGAACACCCCATGAAAACTCAACTAATTAGCACTCAAAGGGTCCCATGTGTTCACAATGCACATAGTCATTGCCATAAATTTCCCATCGATGGTCAAAATGGGGAGCTTCATTGTTGTTCTTTTGAAGTTAATATGAAAGTGAAGCAATAATATGTTCAAAGCTGAAGTTTACCATCAATGTATATAAAATGTTTCAAATGAGTTCCTTCAAATAGTGATAGAAATTCAATAAAAACAACAAGGGGAATAAACTATCTCAAAATCCAATAGCTCATTATTATTCTAAATAAATATTGAATGCTAAGAGGGAGGAAGCAAACATTGTCCCAGTCCCTAATCTCTATGCTTAACTTGGGCATTTTGTTTCCTATAATTCCTCATTTAGTTTTCCCAAGATGTTTAAGGTCGTTGGGAAATTTAAAGTTGCAGATAAAGTATTGTGACAGTCATTCAACTCAGCGATAATCCCAAGACTAATGCCATGTATGATATTCACATATCAGTTAACAACATGCTATCTATTACACTACCTAGAGTTCTTGTAATTTAAGTCAACATAAAGGGAAAAAATTGAACCTTAGCATCGAAATTGACAAAGGGCCCAATATGCTATAGTTCACTTAAATGTTCAACAAAATTAAAATAATGTCAGCGTGGAACAAGATAGTTGGGTTTAATGTTTTCCAAAGAAATGTAAAACTATTTTCAGACATATAAACAGGGTAACATTCCGCCATGAAAGTGAAGCAATAATATGTTCAAAACTAAAGTTTACCATCGATGCATATAAAATGTTTCAAATGAGTTCCTTCAAATAGTGACAGAAATTCAATCAACACAACAAGGGGAATAAATTATCTCAAACTCCAATAGTTCATTACTATTCTAAATAAATATTGCATGCTAAGAGGGAGGAAGAAAACATTGTCCCAAACCCTAATCTCTATGCCTAACTTGGGCATTTTGTTTCCTATAATTCCTCATTTAGTTTCCTCAGGATTTTTAAGGTCACTGAGAAATTTAAGATTGCAAATAAAGTATTGTGACACTCATTAAACTCATCCTCGCCCCAACCCAAGACTAATTCCATGTATGATATTCACATATTAGTGAACAACATCCTATCTATTACACTACCTAGAGTGCCAATAATTTAAGTCAACATAAAGGGAAAAAATTGAACCATAACATCGAGATTGAAAAAGGGCCCAATATGATATAGTTCACTTAAATGTTCAACAAAATTAAAAGCATGTTAGCATGGAACAAGATAGTTGGGTTTAATGTGTTCAGAAGAAATGTAAAAATATTTTCAGACATATAAACAAGGTAACCTTGAGCCATGAAAGGAATGAGAAATAATCATTCCATAATAGTTACAAAATAATGGCCAAAAAACAAACTTAAAAGAACTTTATCCATTTGAGGACCATAACTAGGACAAAATTCTTGTTATTCATTAAGAAAAACAATAACTATTACACAGAAGAAACCTAAAAAAGCATTTCCACCTCTAAATCCCAATGCAAGGTCATCCCTATAATGGCCCCACACTTTTTTCATTTTCAATTTATGAGCTTAATACCAAGACTATTGATTTTCGTAAAGGATCGAGGGAAATGGACGAAGAGGATGTCGATATGTTTGCTATCGACAATGCAGTAGCTAATAGATTAGACAGGCAAGGCCAAGAAACAAGATAAAGAGGGAAATTATGTTCACTGCCAAGGGAAATGGAGAGATAAGTTGGGAAAATACACTACGTCATGTTAGCCATAGAAAAAATGGCTTTGAATTTGGAGCTACTAGGAAATGGCCTATGACAATGAAAGGCCACAAAAAAAAAAAAACTCAGTTCTAAGGAACATAGGAAAGGGAAATTGTGGGACTTTATTTAGAATGTTAAGTTTAACGAGTTAATAACATAGTTTATTTCCATAAACCATCCATGGTCCTTTCCATGTCATAAGGCTTAAAATGGAGCACTTCGATGTTGCATGTTTTCATGGATGCCTAATATTTCACTACAATAGGATTGAGATGTAGTGAAATATGTGCAATTTCTTTTGTCACTAGATGTACACGATACATGGCTTAGTTAACAAGGCTTAGTTTTACAAATCAGGGCATTTTGTAAAACTTCATCTTTTTCTATCATTAAGGTTTTTTTTCTATGAATAACCCTTTATAAATTGATATAGTATGATATTTTCCCCTACAAATGTGATTATGAAACAGAGAAATGTACACAAATCCTTTTATTCATTGAAAAATGGTAATGATTATTAACTTACTGCGATTTCAATGGTGATGCTTACATGAAGGCATTCAAGAAACTTACTATCCATCAGGCTCCTAATATTCTTACAATTGCACTGAAACGATTCCAGGTTCTATTTGCCACCCATAACTTAATCCATGTTTGCACATTGTCCTAATGTTATCCTGGTTTATATAGTTCGTGACTTTTTTATGGACTTAACTCTTTAGTTCTTACAAGAATATTTTATGAATATTCAGACTGGAAGGTTTGGAAAGGTTAACAAGAGGGTAACATTCCTCGAAACACTAGATTTGTCACCTTAGGTGTGTGGAAAGGGAAATGGTTTTCATATATACAAGATTTATGTTGTTGTTGTGCACGTCGAGATGTTAAATGCCTCCTCTTTTGGGCATTATGTTTGTTATGTAAAGGACCTGCATGGATCATGGTATAGAATAGATGGGGTTATTTTTTAATTAAAGATTCACTATAAAACTCCATCTAATTATTAGATCACATGACTATCTCTCTTTCTATCAATGTGTATGAAATTAGTGTTGAGAATACTACTTTGGTTGGAAAGCCACAAAGAGGATAAAGGTCAAGTAAGTGTATAAAGCTATCATCTAACATTAAACTACTTGATTACACTTACGATTCTCATAGAAGCATGTGGAAAAAATAAAATGATTTTTTGTTTTGTTTTGTTCACTTTAGGAAAACGTTTGACATTGTGCCTAACATATGAGAGATAATGGAATATCTAAAGGTTATTTTTGGATTAGGATTGTTTGTAATAAGGTTGTATGCTAATTTCAAGAATAGTGAATTTTGATTAATAGAAACCTATTGTAATCTGGAGGTTAATCAAGGATGTCATTTATGCCTTACTCTATTTGGCCTCAATATTGACGAGTTAGAAGTGTATTTAGAGAAATCAAGTTGCGTTGGAGCTATCTTTAGTAGAATAATCATCACTCTTCTTTATGCATATGTGATTATTCATTTGGAAAGGATCCCCTCCAATTTTGAAAAACAACTAAGAATTCTTAAATATTTTTTAAGCTAGTTTTGTAATGTTAGTGAATTGACAAGATGATCAACAAATCTATGCAGTTTGTGTATAACAATAAAATCAAGGACGAAATTCTTTTGTACAAATATATTGAAGTTCGCTTGTATGACAAGCTCAATTTGAGCTATAATATTGGAAGAATGACTAATGGATATTGAAATCTCTATTTTAGCCTTGAGAACAATTTGGGGAAAAGAAATCTATGGTTTTGGGAAGAAAATAATATCCTCTTTAATATGCTTGTTATCATATTTATATTCTATCATTATAAGGTTGGAAGTTGACACATTTTCAAATAAATTTGGAGAAAATCAGCCAAATCTAGACGTTTTCTTTAATTAATAAGATCTTAAATATAAAACAATATTCCATATCCAAATATTCTGTTAGAGGTTGGGCTTTCATACATTGATCTTATATCATTATAAAATTGGAAGTTTTCATGTTTTTAAATGAATTTAGAGAAAATCAATCATATCTAGAAGTTTTTTATAATTAATAAAATCTTAAATTATAAAACAATATTGCATACCCAAACATTCTCTTAGAGTATGGGCTTTCATCCATTAATAATAAGGCTATGGTTAACTAATTAATTACAAGCACAAAAAAATCAACATGAACACTAAAAAAATTCCTAGCATTACTTCAAATAGAAATGAAAATCAACAAGACATAAGAGAGGGTGAAGTAGGGGCATTTATTCTTGGCATAGCCATTAAATGGTAGTCATGGGAGACCTCTTTAAACTATTGAGACTACCAAAAGTACTATAATAATTGAAATTAATACAAAGTTGTAGTGTAATTTATAGTTTGAGAATCGAACAAAGTTAGTGAACTATAAGAACTTCATAAGCTCCAATTTAGAAGATTAAAATTAACTTTTTATGTACACATCTTAAAAAATCCTTTCATTTTCTTTTTTTAATGAACAAGAAATGTTGCGGAGCAACGAGTCCCTTCTAGAGATTCCAAAAAGATACAGAATCCTCTCCAGATGCATTATTAAAACAAGCGTAAAGGAAATTTTCTAGCTCAAGGCACTAGCCAAGACCAACTTCCTCTCCGGATGCATTATTAATACGAAGGTAAAGGCAATTTTCTAGTTCAAGGCACTAACCAGGACCAGCTTTCATATATGTGACCTCTTTGTGTGGATGCACCCACCCTACTCCCTTAGGTTTCCACCTTGTAACATAGTTGAAGGATCACCAGACTTGCCCATTTGCTTACTACCTTAGACACACTTTATATGCTAGACATAGTGAATGAAAAAGAAACAATATAGAACACACAACTACATAGAAGGAAGAAAAAAGTAGATTCCCTTAGTACCTGGAAAGCAATGACTCCATCATTACAAGACCACTTGGATGACAATACATAATCTAAATAATGGCACCAATTGATGTATTTATTTGCATTAACAACATGGGAAAGAAAAACCAGTGCTTCAAAGCACGCTTACAGGAAAGTTGTATCATTCCAAGATTATTTGCTGACAAGATCTGAACCTCATATATCATTCCAAGGTTATTTTATGACATCATCTGAACCTCATAGTTATGGTGGGTTAACCAAGGAACCAAAATCTTGAAAGCAATCTCATACCAAATCTCAGAAAAAATAAATGAAAAAATAAAAAATAAAAATATGTAAATTGGAATAGTTGTGAAAATGCACAACTGCACTTCGAACAGTGATAAATAGAAGCTACTTTCTCCTGGCTGAAGCAAGTGATCAGTAAGGGCCAATACTCCATCCATAAATAAGGTTATTTGGTGAAGGCTAAGTAAATAAAGGTATGTTTTGATTGTCTAACATATAGCATAAGGGATAAGGTAAATGGTTAATATATGTCATCTACCCTACTGATCGAATTCCTGGCTTCATCAATAGGTTGGGCCTCTAAACTACTCCATCGAAATATTGATAATAAGAATATTTCCAAACTATCCTATTCAACCCTTATATAAGTCAAACTCTAAGGAGGGATTGGTCTAGAGAGTTAGCTATTTTGATATCTATAAATATCTTTACCATGAACTATGAAGTGAGATGGATATGCATTTTCCTATAATACACTGAGCTCATAGCATGTAATAAGAGTGACCATTTGTTAGAGATAATACATTGAGATCATAACGTGTAATAAGAGTGACCATTCGTTAGAGATAATACATGATATAGAAAGGATTAGCACCATTGTTTTGAGCCCTATACCAACAAAACCTCCCCTCATTCTAACATTGGCACTAATTATGTCACTAGACTCAGAGTTACCAAAACCTTAGTTGGATTGAGAAAACTTCGCAATTTCTACAATATTCTATTAAAAAGCATACAAAGAAAAGTGCATAAGGAATATGTTAACTATCATGCCTTAATCAACAAGCTTATTGTATTGACATAATCGAATAGTCCACAAAGTTATACCACCATGCTTTACAGTTGAGTTACATTGCTATAATTCATAGCATACTCTTGACCCTGGACTTATCTGTAAGGCTCGTTTGTCCCCTAAATTTACATGCTTGGAATTAATGGACCTTTTCAACATAGAATTTCCTTTGTCACCCCCAATGTAGCAATTTCATTAGTGAAGAATGTTGACTGAGGATGTTTTCACTAATTGGTTGCCCATCTAAGTATCCCATGTGATTAGGTTGCTCCCTATGTCAACCTCAAGGTCTGGTGGGTAATGAGTTTATCTGGAGTATAGGGAATCAGGTACATGTAATAGGGAATCAACATCTCCTGGGGATAAACTCTTTGCATCATGTATTAGATATTGGGAATGGCCCTTACTCACTGACTCACCCCAATAACATACCATCTTCTACCTTCTTCCTGTGTTGGAATGTGGAATGTGGATAGGTTGAAACAGGTATGACAGTTTACTAATCTACTATGGGATGACTGGCATAGGTGATTGACATAGACTATTAATTAAACATACTATTTAGAACTAGAAAAAAGAAGCAACAATTTCTAGTACATAATATAGACTTCAAACTACCAAAATCACCCACCTGTGTGAAGGGAAATAATTTAAGCATCAAATGCTTGATCCTTGAGCAACTTCCATTTTTCGGGCAATTTATCCTCCTTTTTAGGCATTAACATCCTCTTACTCTGAACCATACTGTCTTGTGATGCCAAATATAGGGTAGCCTCGTTCCCTTTTCTAATAATTCCAATGAAGGTGGGAGCCCTATTCAGGATGCAAATCTGGAGCCAACAAAGCTACCCATCTCAATGCTAGTAGCACATATTCCAATGGTTAGTTTAGATACTTCATGATGACTGTGTGATTAACATGTATGAATATGTAATTCCAACTACCATTTTCTTGTGCCTACTCAAACACAACAGAGAAAATAACAAAGATGGAGAAAATAATGAATAATTCAACAAAGATTCTATAGGATACGATTCAGATCAATCATTTAAATTTGGTAAATCAAGGAATAGGAAATACAATGTAAAATTCAAGGAAACAATCATTGAGAAGCATTTGTACATTTCTACTTTCTCTCTCATAATGAGTAGGCAGATAACCATGTGTACTTCTTCGAGTGTCTATGTTGATCTGCATTCACTCATAACCTATTGGAGTCAAATTATATACAGTTAGGATTATATGCAGGTAAGTTTATAATAGCACCTGATACCTCTACAATGCTTGTCTTCATGCAAGTGTCATAGCTACTATACTTAACACTGTGAATCACAACTCTCTGAGAACCCAACTCTATAATGTAATTAAAACCTTTGGAAATCAAATTTGACAACTCTATAAAACTGATTAGTGAAACAAAAGCTTCTGCAAATGAGCCCACTAACCATCACTGCTAAAAACTCAAGCTAGACTATGAAGTCTTCTAGCGTGATCACAATTATGCCCACGATCAGGGAAGTGTGACCACGTGGCCTAACATAATGGCAATGATAGATTCCACCAATCAACAACCACCTTGCAAGGACATCCTCGCTCATTTCTCATGAATTTTATCCATCAATATTAACTGATATAAATCTTAAAAAGATATTATCAAAATCCTATCCAAATTCACTGTTAATACAAGGGTAAAGGAAATTTTCTAGCTCAAGGCACTAGCCAATACCAACTTTGGTATTTCTAACCCCTTCATCGGGATGCACCCACCATGCTCCATTGGGTTTCTGCCTTGTAACATAGTTCAAGGATCGTTGGACTTTCTAATATTCCTACTCCCTTAGACATAATTTATACGCTATACATAGTGAATGGAAAAGAAACATTAAAGAACACACAATTTCACAGAAGGAAGAAAAATCTTAGCCAATTCAATATCAAAATCTTAAGCATTGATTAATAAAGAATGACAAGTAGTGTAATGAATATTTCCAAGTTATTTACTTACAAATTGTAAAGAATTTAGTGGAATGGAAAATATTACTTAGACAACACTTCAATATTTTCTGCTAAGACATCTGTGAATTTACATATGAAATCAAGATCATTGTTGAATACAAAGTTTCCTTTTCTCTTGCCACCATTTTGACAAATCAGTGTGAAATCAGTGTCACTTTGAGTTCCCTTTCTTGTGTGGATGTTTTGACAAATCAGTGTGAAATCAGAGTCACTTTGAATTTCCTTTCCTGTGAGGGATCACATCCATAGTTGATTAGTAAAAGATAATCTACTATATATTATTTTTCAAGAAATTGATTACAATCTGCAATGGAAAAGAGACCTCAATTCCTATTGTGAATTTGAATATCTCCAGACAACATAAGGGATACAAATGCATATGGCCTTAGTACCTAGAAAATAATCACTCCATCATTACAAGACCACCTAGATTTCGAAACTTAATCTAAATAATGGCACTAGTTGTAGTGCTTATTTGCATTAACACCATCGAAAAGCAACAACAATGTTTCAAGGCACACTTACTAGAAAAGTTGTAACGTTCCAAGAATATTTATTGATAGAATTTGAACATCATAGCTATGGTGGGGAAACCAAGGAACCCAAATCTTTAAAGAAATCTCATACCAAATCTGAGAAAAAATTGAAAAGGGAAAAAATCAAAATCTATAAATCGAGCAATGAATTGTTTACAAATCAAATACAATTCCTTTGACTAATTGTTAAATTGAGGTGATATATTTAAATAGTTAGTAAGAGGGGAACTTCAAACCATGAAATATTACCTTAGCCATTATTTTCATCCCTCAGTGACTAATATTACAAATCAATACTTACGGAAAGATTGTAAGAAAGTTTGTGAAATAGTAAAGCATAAACTCTATTTTCTAAGCAACGAAATCAAGACATTGTTACATTAAGAGCCATAATTGACACATAATCAATGAATCAAGTCCTTTTATGGCACAGACTTGTTGCAAAACCTCTATTTTTTCAACACAACCTCTATTTTCTCAACAACAAAATCAAGACATTGTATGTGGTTATTGAAAAAAGGAAACTGCATTCCAATTTGGAAGAGGGTCTTATCAAAAGACATGGATTTATTCAAATATATAAAACCTGATGGGTTACTAAAAAATAAGTTGGAAGATGGGATCATGATACTTCGAATGAAGAAATATGCTCTCCATTCAGAAACATTACAGCTATACAATTTATTTTAAAAGCATTAGAATTTGAAAATGGGCCTTTTTGTTAAGATAGATTTTTATTAATAGAATGTACTTTCCTTCCTGAAGCATTGTATATATCCAAGAAAAACTTGAAAAGAATAAGAGAACCTAGCAGAATGTACTTTCTTTCCTTCCTTAACATTCTTAAAGAGCTGAGGTTCCCAAGTCATTGGGTAACCTTTGAAGGAAATTATAGTTAGTAATAGTCAAATTCAAACCTGAAGACATGTGACAAACACGAGGGGGCATCTCCTCCAAATCACAACAGTGCTCCAGCTTAAAATCTAGCATTATTGGAAGCTTAATGCTTGACTGGGTGTTATTGAACCCAACCATTTTTACAATCCCTTCACTAAAAGCTTAAAGATAGTTTCTTTAAGTTCTGCAAGGCTTTACTATGCTCTTGAAGTGGGGGCACATGTAGCCTCTCCAAGCGAATAGTCTTAAACTAAGTGAAGGTCAATAGACCATTCATTATGGCTCTCTTTAACCCATAATTGAATACTATTAGGACCTTTCAATGTTTTCATGGAACTAAAAAATGTTGGAAGAAAGTATTTTCTTCCAGAAAAGAGTAAAACTAAAGCCTCTGCTTGAGAATAATTGATGTCACACCACTAATCCTTCTCCATGACACTTGTATAGGTAAACCACAAATGTAGAGTTCCATTAGAACATTGTAGTTATTGAACACACAAATGAAATCATTGCATTTCTTTAAAAGCTCTTTTGAAATCAAAATTACGAAACTTACATATCGATAACCTATTGGTTTTAGGATAAAATCCACCCATGTCATTCAAAGAAAGCATGAGAACAAACCTAATACTATATATAAAACCAAGAAAAATTCAAGTTCTTCACTTCTAGGGAAAACCAAGAAAAATCCCTCAAGACCCTATTCATTAAAATGGATTTTATAAAAGCCTAGAACAAAGTGGAATAGACATTAATCTTCACCATGCTTAGAGCACTTGGATTTGGCCTGTATTCTGTTAAAGTGGTAGAAAATTTCTTTGCATATGTCACAGCTGGTCCTTTTATCAATAATACCAAGACTAATAAGATAGGGCTCTTCTAGTTAATCAAGTAAGGTTTCCCACTCACCCTAACCCTCTATGTAATGTCCGTTGAATCCATTAGCTATATTCTTCATAGTAGAATATCACATTGCCTCATCAAAATTTTTCTTCTCTTTGTTATATATGATAATAAATGAATGAATAGTCACTTCACAGATAAAATTTAATAAACATCATTGAAGAGAATCAAAATTTAGACAACACCATGGATTGCTTTGAAATCTTATGTGAGGCTTCTAGGTGGAAGTTCTAAATGGAAAAATCCAATTCTATTGACATAATGAAAAGGATGCCCATAATTGATTCGTTAGGATCTGGCCAAGTGTTAAATTCCTTTGTATTCCCTTTTCTTCTGAAACCTTTCCAGATGAACTATAAGAAGAAATATCAATAAATGGATCTAGAAGCCTCTATACCTCATGGAAAATTCAATTTTTTATCCAAAAGTCAGTTTCTACCCAGATTTATTATTCATAAAATTATGTCCCTTCTCCCGAAACTTATGCCAATCTAGAAAAAAACTTCTCTGCACTAACTCTAGTGGAGATGAGGTTTTTCATATACTTGGCTACAACCACTATTACACCCCTAAGGATAAAGGATTATTGGGTTCTCTATCCACCCAAATGAAAGCCTAAGCTTTATATGCCAAATGGGCCATTGGAGTAGTGGAAAGGAACGAGGCATGGAAGAGACTACTTGGCAATAAATCACCTCAAGGGATTTACTTTGCTACAAAATATGGAGTAATATAAAGTTATAAACATTCTTGGGAAGCTTGGGAGGTCAAATTGGTGTGGAAACGTGACTTTCTTATAGCTAGGATTTATTTCTAGGATCATTGTATAATGTTTACAAGTAGTTCCTCAACAAGGAAATCTGCTTGCGAACATCTATTGGTTCTCAACCAAGAGACTGCACAAGAAATGCATTTGGGTCCTAGTGACTTTTATGAAAAAATTAGAGATTGGAAGGATTGGCAAATCTTATAGAAAAATTCAAGCTTAGTCTTACAAATAGAATTATGCTAGAAAACATTCAAAGCTCAATCTTAAAACACCTTTTTCTTACTCTTGACCTTCTACACTCGCTAACTTGCTGGAAATATTGGAGATGGAACCAAAGAAAAGGTTTTTTGAATAACAATTGAGTTGATGGTTACAAATGGCTTTGGTATTGACCTAAGAAAAAGGGATGTCTAGAGAATCAAATCTAAGGAGAAGATTTGTCTTTAATATTTGAAATCCATCTAAAACTGGCACTTACAACCAAAAATCCCTACCTCAATTGGTATTAAATCCATCTCAAATATGCAGTTACAACCCAAAAATCCCTACTTGGATTGGTCTTTAACACATGCTGACTTAGTCATAGGCAAATGCTTGAACACCTAGTAATTCTAAGCCTTGAAAGTCAAGTATGTGGCAATAATGAAACCTTGAAGCACTTGTTCTAGTTTTGAAAATATGTTCACTTTAAGCTTTGTCCCTCCTTCCTCTCAAATATTCCTTAGAATACTTCCCTATTGGGATATTCTCCCCTGTGGACCATATATTTTCACAAAACACAGTGCTAGATTAGAATTGGTATCTTATATCATGTATGGAACATAAGAAAAATATGTTTATCAAGTTTCAACTAGTTCTTAGTGTGGTGCCAATGTACTTTGCAAGATGGATCTCTCATTTGTGTACATTTGAATATGCATATCCAAGTGCAAATGTGGGGCAAGGGGGGAGATGGAAATAATCCACTCACATGAGCTAATGGGCATCTAAACAATGCATAATGAATAAAGTGCCACCTAAAGGATATTATATTGCCCACTCTAAACACTCTCAACCTTCAAGAAATGACATCAACATAAAGTAAGTCAAATTGCAAGAGAATGTCAAGAGAAGAAAAGGAATTGACTCCCAACAAGAGCCCCAAAGTGGTCTGTCACTTCGAAAAATTTCTGACTATTCCTCTAGCCATCATGATTAACCCACACACGAGAATGATGGATAATTGATCCTAAGCTTGCAACTGAAGAAAGATGTGTACCAACTAGTTCCTAGCATGGTGCCAATGTACTTTTCAAGTGGGCTCTGTCATTTGTGTACATTTGAATCTGCATATCCAAATGCAAATGTGGAGGGGGAGATGGAAATAATCCACCCACATGAGCTATTGGGCTACTAGACAATGCATAATGAATAAAGTTCCACCTCAAGGATATTATCTTGCCCACTCTACACACTCTCAACCTTCAAGAGATGAAATCAACATAAAGTAAGTTGAGTCGCAAGAGAATGTCAAGAGAAGCAAAAGCATTGACCTCCAATAAGAGCCCCAATGTGGTTTTTCCCTTTACAAATTTATGGCTATTACTCTAGCCATCATTATTAACCCACACATGACAATGATGGATAGTTTATACTAAGCCAAAAACTAAAGAAATATATGTGTATTAACTAGTTCTTAGCATGGTGTCAATGTACTTTTTAAGAGGGGTCACTCATTTGTGTACACTTGAATCCGCATATCCAAGTGAAAATGTGGAGGGGAAGATGGAAATAATCCACCTACATGAGCTAATGGGCTACTAGATAATTCATAATGAATAAAGTGCCACCTCAAGTATATTATCTTGCCCACTCTACACACTCTCAACCTTCAAGTAGTCACATGAACATAAAGTAAGTCAAGTTGTAAGAGAATGTCAAGAGAAGTAAAGGCATTGACCCCCAACAAGAGACCCAAAGTGGTTTATCACTTTGACAAATTTCTGACTCTTCCTCTAGCCATCATGATTATCCAACACACAACAACGATTGGTAGTTGATCTTAAGCCCACAAATAAAGGTTTGGGACCTCATTCCAAGGATGAAGACTCTCCTCGAATGGTTTTAATTCTTGCAACATCATGGTCTATCCACTGACTCTTACCCAATGACCTAGTTGTTTATATGTTTGTTACTTTATGATTTGGGCTTTATGAAACTTTAGTTTTGGAGACCTTGCATGGCCTTTTTTAACTATATAGGCCTTTTTCCTTACATTTTTAGCTTGTGGTGGTTGCCTCACCACCATTTTCTTTGTAAAATAGATGTCAACGAAAATTTGTAGAATCTTATCCAAATGTGGAATGCTAAAATATAAAGGACATTATATCATAAACTGGAGTAATTGCTCGAACTTCACGGGACCCTGGGTAAAATACAATGAAAACCCATATGAATATCTTATGAAAAGACCTTGGCAGGAATACCCACATGTATCTCTTGATTCTGGTTCACAAGTACAATAGATGGTGTTGTCTTGGCCCCTTCTGAGTTCTCAATTACTTTTGGGTTCCACATATATTCAAAAAATAGTATAATTAGAAGATGCATGAAAACCAAAATACTAATTATTTTGTTAGCTTAGCCTAGAGGAAACAATGACGACTTTAGCATTCAAGCATAAACAACTAACCTTCCCTTCCATGATTGCCACACATGAGTTGGGAGTACCCAAATCAATACAATCACATCATTCCCAACAAGCCTTGAGTTGTAAGCCCTAACAACCATTAGTGAATATTTTAAAAAGAAAAATGAAATTTTCAATGCAGTTAGGCCATCTACTTCTTAATTGATGGAAATTAATCAAGCAAACCAATCCTATCACAAAGGAAGGTCAATGTATAAACCTGAAAGTTCTTGTTGTATTTCGCCATCTCTATATAAGAGGTGACTCGCAACTTGACGTGTACGTGCTCTAGAAGCCCTAAAAATCATTGCATCACATTTTGAATGACAATCCAAAATAATCAGATTAAGGAAAAGTAGAGGCAGTAAACCCACCAAACCCTAAAGTAACTTTGCCAATGTATTTGAGACTGTCAAAATGTTAGCAAAAAATTAAAAACCTTAATAAGTATACATAGCTCTACATCGAACATAGAGAATCCATGGAAATACCTATCATATATATATCATCCTATGCTAAAAATCTCCATTACACACACATAGGAATCATTCTCATCCAATGTTGAATCCTCTAAGTAATTGAAGTGACTCCCAAAATACGCACAAAGAACTACCTTGTTGATTGCAAAACCAAATTAATTGAGAAATTTCTTGTGGATAATTGATTACTACGCACCTGTACAATGATTTGCTTCCAACTTCTGCAGGTATATCAACAAAAGGGGAAAAAACCTCCATTTCAGTTGGTGACCATTTGAGCTTCAATGTATACAAGATTTGGAGAAAAGAATACCTAATAGGGTTCTTGTCTAGTTATAACAATTGGGATCTGCATAATATGCTTCCCATCTGTCTAGGAAAGGAATCCAAAGGGTGTGTTCGTGTTACCGGGGAGAAGGTTCATATGCTTTGTGGTTACAATGACAGTGTAGCTAAGTCTTTGGTTTTCCTCAGTAAATACCAACTTTCTTGGCTTGACAATCATAGTTGCAACTCACACCGCCGCTTGGAGGAATGACCTTGACTCTGTAGATGGACCAAGGAGGACATACATTAATGATAGTTCTAAAGAAGACAGTTGAGTGCTTCTTGGGTTGACTGAGATGAAAAACTACAAAGAATGAAGGATAGTTGAGATTACCAGGACTTATTCCTCGTATTGGGCACTGGGTAGGATTTTGGGTGATAACCTAAATGGATTTTTTGGTATAATTAAGGTTGCACATATAAAATTAAAAAGAAAAAATGGATGAAAAATCATACTATGAAAAATAAAACAAAGTGGAAAGACTAAACGAATGAATAATGGTAGCATGAGAAAACAAAACAAATAAATAATCACTATTGCAATAGTTACCAATATAACATGCTCGGAAACTTTGCCTTGTCCTTTAGTACATTTAACTTTAGCTTTACACACATCAGCCTACATGAAAACCTTAACTTTCCTGATATGTCAACATTTCCTTAAAATCTATCTTTGGTTAGATGAATTCAGTATAACAAGACATATTAAAAGATGTGGAGAAAGAACATCATCTACAAGGATTCTAAATTGATTAAGATATCATCCCTGGATTTTTCATAAAATGGTGGAGAAACAAAGTTTACATATCAATACTTCGCAGGTAAATATATCTTACATGTATAAGTATACGAGGTAAGGCATTATCAGTTACTCCCATATCTTAGTGCAAGGACGTATCGTGCTCAAGGATGTTGTGTCTCATGTCCCAAGGTGTTAGGTTTATCATTATGGTCTGAAAAATTTCTCTTTCCTTGTCTACAATAAGAAAAGGGCATGGTCAATCCAAGCATGAAGTACCTGATGCAATGCTGGCCTTGGCTTCAAGTAGCTCTAGTTGACGCTCCAATGTACTCAGTTTGTAATTCAGTGCTGCTAACTTGCTTTTAGTTGAGGCCTCTGAATAAAGTATAAATATCAAATAGCCTTACATCATAAAATTACACTACAAACAAAAGAAAAACTAATGTATGTCTAACAATTCCAAATGAGTTTTTTATTTTCATAACTCAGTGCTGGAAAAATGAAGGAGAGCCTATTTATATGAAACCCTTGTTATGGAAAAATAATGGAGAGACTATTTATATTAAACCCTTACAATTAGTAGTGTTGCGTGTTGTTCCACTATTTTTTCCCTAAGGCATTTATTATAAAGAATCTTATTGGTGATTGCATTGTGTGGCCATTTCTGTTCTTATTCTCCTGTTGCAACAAGGCACAAGGTACTTATGAATCCATTGCCCACTGATTCATAGATTACATGGTCTAGATCAACAATTGGTGAGTTCTAGGATCCTCCAAATGTGGAAAAGGTTGTTACCATCGCCTAAAATTGTGTAGCATTAAACACAATTTGGATTGCCCCTGTGTGTTTTCTATTGTTTAAGCTTTCCTATAGAGAAAATTCCAGGAGAATTGACATGTTCATAAAATTATTTTCTCAAAGATAAAAGTTCTTGGTTTTCGTGGGTATGTTTTTCTTTATGATATGAATTCTTCAGCTCTGTTGAAAATCAACTTCTTGCCAATGTTGCAGTGATCACTGACCTATACATAATTACTCAACATTCCAGGATAAGGCAAGGGATATATCAACACATTATGTCTTTGTATGTGAAATTACTTAGTGAATCTAGATTATGAATTGCGTGAATTGAATACGAATACTAATATACACCCATGTAAACTAGCGTGTGATATACATATCGAGGTTGCACACTTTCCAGCTACATACTACACATATGAGTTCACAAAATGAGAAATATATTATATATTGAAATTCAGGAGATATGTAATCAAGAAGTCCACAAACTTGAGGTGCATAAAAGGGAGGTCTAGATGGGTATGTGTTAGTTCTTGAAACTAAGAGCTGGAAGACCATATTGGAGATCATCATAGAAAGTTGTCATATATAAACTAAGACAAAGATGGGATTGTTTAAAAGTATTCGCTTTCATTAGAAAATATTGGTTTTTGTATTTATAGTACATGGGATTGCATTGGAAAATATAGGTTTTTTTATTTAGAGTACACATGATTTCTACAGATCCATTGCATAATTGTCTTCATCGATAAAATTTATTAGTACATTTAATACTAAACATATGAAACCCAAATCCGTTCTAAGCAAGATGGAGAACAAAACAAAACCCCAAAATTTTCAGACCTAAAAAAGTGACATAATAATAGAAACCCATATGAAACCTAGATCCATTCTAAAGCCAAATGAAAAACAAATAATAACCCTAAATTTTTAGAGCCAAAAAAGTGAGATAACAATAAAAATCCACATACCAAATTATAGCAAAAATTTGAAAAGATGACGAACATTGAGAGCAAAGGAAGAGAAGAACTCTCGGTTATCCCAATCTAGTTATACTTCTATGTTCTTATTCATCGCGTTGGTAATGCCCCTAGTTTTTTCCATTCTATTGTTTTTCTTAACATCAATGCTAGAGATATCCCCTCAATAGTCTTGTTGTTCGAAATCACGGGTGATTAAGAGCAATCCCACCTGCAAACATTTTTTTAAGGTGAATCTAGAGCTTGAAATTGATTAGATATTAATCCAGGACTTTAATGATAGCTCAAATTTCAAAGTGTTCAAAAGAGCGTCAAACCTGAACGACCGAATAGATCTTGTCTTCCTAATTCTGGCATTGTGAACGGTACGAAAAACTAAGAATGTATGAAGAATTTATTGCCATTTGAAAAAGTCTAGTAAACTGCAATTTCCAAGGATAAATTGATTTTTGGAAAATATTAAAAATTAATATTCCAAGGAATATTCCTTGGAATATTCTAAGGACTATTCCTTAGAATATTCTCTGGAATATTCCTTGGAATATTTTAAGGAATATTACTTAGAATATTCCTTTTCGCCAACCAATCAGGAACTAACACATGGTAAGATCAGAGGCCACCACGGGCCCTGGATTGGCATAGTAAAATTATGTTTAGGGTACGGGGGGATCAAACCCATGACCTCTGGCAAGACCTGAACGAGCGCTATCAACTACACTATGGTGGTTCTCAACAATCCATGGTTGAAAGTTTAATTTAAAGTTTCATGGGTCGTGGTTTGGGGGTTAGAACCACCAGCGGTCCCCGAAGTTGTTCGCATGTCGCGATGTAACCCTGGTGTTAGCGCCTCTCCACGTGACCAAATGTTAATTAACCGGCAACCTTATCCCTAACTGCCGACGGTAATACCAGTCACATGCATGCCATAGGTTCTAGTTACTATTAGTAGCTAGCACTAAAGTTGGAAAATTCCGCTACTTTCAAGCCTGCTACCAAATTTGGCGGCCTTAACTGCCAGTTTGCCAAAGTTAGTGGGGGATCTCTAGGACAAACTGATTAAATGCATTATAGAAGTTATTTTCAACCTAAGAGAGTGAATCAAGAGGCTAGCTAGGCTAATTGAGGCCTTCTGAAGCCAATGAAATAGTCCAGAGAAGCTAGAGAATTTATAAAGGAAGTTGCAGGAGCTACCAGTATCTGTTCTCAGTGAACCAATAGTCATTACTAACTGTAATGAGCCTTCTTAATCCATTGCAAGGATTTATAGAAGCATCTAAGGGATTCTGAATTCTGATATGCCACAGGGAAGTTTGAGGCAGCCTAGTGCCAATCATGGAGGAAGGCTTAGATCCTGGATGCAGTGCTCATTTTGAGCAAATGAACAGTCTATTGTTGTTCCCTGATATGTGCTGGAGATAGTAGAAGAAGTTTCAGAGATAGGTGAAGAATTCTGAAGGAGTTTGTGCCATCAAGAAGCTCAGGGAAGCTCAGTGCACCGATTGAAGGAATCAAGTCTAAGGGGTCTTAGATCTATTTGCAGAATGATGAAAACCATGACAGGGATATATATGGTTTTCTAAGCCCATTTGTTCAGTCGATAACCATTGGATTTGAGTATGGAACTTGTAAAATAATTGAAGCCATAATCCCAAAGAGCCAAGTCAAATTGACAGAAGCTTAAGGAGACGTAGCCCACGATATTCGAGTGAACTCCTAGATTACATTTCTGGTTATGTGTTGATGTTTATTTGCAGAATTATATACCTGTTATGTGTTCTTAATATCAGAAAAAACAAATCATCTTAGAGCACTTAAATAGTTAGAAGCAAACAAAGGCATACACTTGTTTCAAGTAATTAATTCCGCAATTGTCAACATAAGCTAGATCAAATAATTGCTAAGCTTTGGAGTGAGAGGTTCTTGTAAGTATAACAAGATGTTAAACCCTCATTTCAGATCAGGTGGTATTGGAGAAGGATGCTTGATTGACAGAGCAATCTATTTTCTTGTTTGACTTGATAGTTGTTTAAATAGTACAAAGGATTCTACTGTTTGATTGTTTGTAAACTGACTATTGTTTGAGTTTGCAGAGGTGAAGGGAGAGCTACTAATAAGCTAAGTCTAGGAGAGGAAAAGAAGGAAAAGAGGCTGAAGGCATTCTCCTTACCCCAAGAATAAGAAGGTTTGTTTGCAAAAGGCTGCTTGAATAACAATCTGATTCTACTACCATTTAGTTTAGGAATTTTTAATTAGTTATGTTATCACTCAAAGAAACTCTCCTAGGTTGTAGCTCGGAGATGTCTGGTAACAAATAATCTTCAATATCATTCTTTGGACTATTGGAATAAATAATTGTTTGGATTAAGTTAAATAACCCATTCAGCTTTGTTTTCAGTCAATGCATGCATGAACACTCTCACCAATATAAGGCTTTGGACCTCTAATGCTCAATAAGTTATTAATTCAATGGATAGATGGAGAATACTAACTATACAAGTAGATTACATATATAAACATACATCAATGGCTAGATACAGGCAGCAAAAGGGAATATTGACTGTACTGGCAGATGAATCTATGACCACATATGTGTGGCTAGTTACAGGCAGCAAAGAAGCTTACAAATCTTATATAACAAAGAAGAGATAAGATGACAGTTATATGGCCTTAGACACACAGAAAACATGAAAAAATTGTTCAGGTTCAAGCATAGAACAAAAAAGAGAATGGACATTGAACATATGATGCCAAAATAAGATTATATTGCTAGAATGAAAATGAGAAGCTTGAATGAACAGAGGAAGAATAATCTCCAAGAGTTGAACCTCTATCACATCTTAGTTTCAGCTATTTATAGTTTGTTTACAATGCTCTTGAGCTCTCTAGAAGGCTCGAAGTCTTAATCTACCTAATATGCATTGTTAACTGATTTGATCCCCCTGAAGGCAAGCATGGATTGAAGGTTTTTCCCCTTCTGATAGAGTAATAACTGTATTCAGATATTTTGGATAGTCTATTACATTGCCTGGGAGTTTTCCTATGCCAGAGATGCTCCATAATGTTTGTTGAGTTGGCTGTTGCGCTATCTCTGCTATTGATGCTCCATGATCTTGTTTGATTCTGGTTGCAACGTGTTGTGGACCTCCTAATGATTTTGTTGACACCTAATAAGAAAGATTGGGTGAACAACTATAATTAATGTCATAAATAATAGAGAAGATAGAGAGTCGAGAGATGAACTGAACAATCTCTCCCTCTTGTATATAATAATGCTTAGCCTTAATGAATATAACAGAGTTTTGTTTTAAGGAGTTATATCCTGACCTGGCATGGTATTGGAGCAGGTGCCATTTTTGGCCTTCCTTTTAAATTTTTAACTCCTTCACTCTCTATTTTTCATCATTTGCAGGCTGACATCTTTGTCAGATCTCTGCGAATGTTCATCGTTTGAATTCTAATATGTTGCTGCTGTGTTGAATAGTGTTGTAATAGCTTGATTTTTCTCTCTTGCTACCCTTTTGTTTGAAGAACAACATGTAATTGTTTATATACATTTACCAAATTCACTATATTTCACCATCGTTTGATATATTCACCAATTCATCGTTTTTCCTATCACTTGACACACTTACCGGACCCCACTCAAACACAGTTCCCGACATTTTATGGGCTCATTCTCAACCATTGATATCTAGCCTTAGATCGAACGGTTGATGATGATATCGGGAGAAAAAATTACACGGCGGTTACCTACCCGATATGCACACCATTTTTCTCTCTCCTCCCGATCAACCTCAACTGTAGATGTCTTGACCTTAGATCTAACAACCCACATCAATATCACGTGGCCAACATGCTCAAACTTTTCCCATCTGATAGAAGCAGTTTCTTCTCTCTCCTTAGAGCCATGTGTCCGTCGCTCTATGGAATTGGGTGCTCCCCTCTCTAAACCACTTATCGCCTTGCGTCCATCCAATATTCAGCTCATC
This sequence comes from Pinus taeda, assembly GCA_000404065.3. Taxonomy (NCBI): domain Eukaryota; kingdom Viridiplantae; phylum Streptophyta; class Pinopsida; order Pinales; family Pinaceae; genus Pinus; species Pinus taeda. The sequence continues at coordinate 61,238 of APFE030340090.1, forward strand.
GCCTTAAAACCACCCTCCGATAGTCGTTAATAGTTGGACTTCTTCTCCTCCGATAACTGTTGATCTTCTACCATCAATGATCCTCCTCTGCATTATTTCTCCACTCATCCTCTGCTCATCCGCCGCTCATCATCCAATGTTCATTTATGCCATATACAGTTACAGTCAGACTCTGCCTCCAGTATTCGAGTGAACATTGAACGTTGAAAGTATTACATTGTTCGATATGCATTCAATCATATCTATTGTGGGAATAACTCTCAATGGAAAAGAGAATTATCCTGAATGGTTGAAGAAACTCCAACACACTCTTATTTTTAATGAGCTGTGGAAAGGAGTGTGTGTTGGAGAAGGAGACAAAGAACTAGTTCAGCCTACCTCTAAAAAAGAGCTCGCTATTTGGTAGAATAAAAAAAGCAAAGCGTATGCATTAATTGTTGCATCGGTAAGTGAAGAGGTGATTCGACACATCAAACCATTTTCAACTGCATTTGAAGCATTACAAAATCTAAAGGAACTCTATGACTCACACTGTGCACTTGAAATTGTTCAACTCATGATTAAACTCTTCACCCTTGAATTACAAAATAATGATCCTCTTGCTCTGGCATCCAAATTAAAATCAATAATGCATGATATCAAAGTCACTAATGTTGAAATGGATATCCCTCTGATTGCTTTTCTCAAGGCACTTTATGCTACTTACTCTAATGATCTTGAGTCATTGCAAGCAAATGGAAATCTCAAAGATATTACCTTTGACTCTCTTATAAAGAAATTTGCTAAAAGAGAGAAAGCTTTTGGAAAGAAAACAACCCCTGAATCTTCTGAAGAGGTTGTGTGCCTTGCTCATAAAGAAAAGAGTCTTGCACAAGACTCTTCCAGAGGAAGAGGTGGTTGAAGAGGTAGAGGAAGATATTTCAGAGGCAAGGGGGGGAGATACTCTCAAGGAGGAAAGTCAAATTTGCACTGCAAAAGAAATGGATCACATGATGCCTCCAAATGCAAGATAGCTTGGGATAAAATTGAGAAACAAAGAAACCAACCCAAAGGTAAAACTAATGACACAGACAAAGGCAAAGCACCTAAATTAGCTCATTATGTTGTGGTACAATGTAATATTGGAGTAAATGAAGACTTATTTAATGCTTCACTTGCTTCTTGGAAAAATGATTGGTTGCTTGACTCAGGAGCAACTTGCCACATGACTCATAGATTTTTTTTTTTTGAAGAATTCACTAACAATGTTGATGGAGCAGTTTACTTTGCAGGCCAATCAAAACTCAAGCAATCAGGGCTTGGCACAATCAGGCTTAAGTTGCCTGGTCTTCCAGACTTTCTTCTACATCATGTTCTGTATCTCCCTCCGTTGAGGAGAAACTTGTTGTCCTTGGTCCATATCAGACAGTAAGGCCACTCCATTCATATTTTTGATGGCAAGCTTGAGGTAAAAAAAACATCTGACAACTCACTTGTCATGACAGGGATTGAAATAGAAAGGCTTCTCAAGCTGCACGGTACCTCTGCTCGTGCACAACATTTCTCATACAATTCTAATTATGAAGAATGTACACTTCTATCAAGTCTATTGTGGCATGCTAGATTTGGACATTTGAACTATGACAGCCTTCGCTCATTAAAGAAAATTGGTGTTGCTAGATGGCCTACAATTCCTAGGAAGCTTAAGCAATGTGATGCTTGTATTCTAGGAAAGCATAGCAAACAACCCTTTCATGATTCACAATCCGGAGCACATAGAAAATTTGAACTCATTCATTCAGATTTATGTAGTCCAATGCCTATCTCTTCTGCAAATGGAAATAAATCTATGATGACATTTATTGATGACTACACCAGCATGTGCTGGGTATATTTATTGAAGAACAAATCTGATGCTTTCCAAACATTCAAGAACTTTCATGCATGGATTAAAAATGATGCACAATCTCATATTGGCTCTATTCGCACTGATAATAGAAAAGAATACACCTCAAATGAATTTGAAAACTATCTTTTCCAACATGTGATCAAACATCAAATAACTGTGCCTTATAATCCCCAACAGAGTGGAGTAGCTGCAAGAATGAATAGGACAATCCTAAATATGGTATGCTCCATGCTCTTCTTCAAATATGTAAAAGTAATGTTTTGGGATGATGTTTTTCTATGCACTGTATATATAAAGAATAGATGTCCATCTAATGCTATTAGAAACAAGACTCCTTATGAAATGTGGTATGGACACATTCCTTCGGTAAAGCATCTTAGGGTCTTTGGTTCCACCTATTATACCTTAATAACAAAAGTACATAGAAACAAAATTGGTGCAATAAGTCGTAAGTGTATCTTCCTGGGCTATTCAAACACCTCCAAAGCATACCGTCTTTATGGTGAAGTCAACAAAAAGTTTGTTGTCTCTAGAGATGTAATCTTTCTTGAATCATCCAAAACTGGCAATGTTGTTGAAAGGAAACTTGATCACTTGGATAGATTCACAACTGCAAAATCATTTCAAGAATTTGATAATCAGATTCCACATCTTGAAGGGGGGATTCCTATACTAGATCAACCTGTGGAATCTTCTTCAGAAGCACTCTCTCCCCTGCATGAATCTCCAACAACAGATGATACTTTGAGTGATGTGACTAACAGAATTGGGAGACTCAATCTTGATTCAACCCCAACTCAATCAACAGAGCAGCCTGGACCATATCAGAAGGTCCCCCAAAGTGGTTGACAAAGACATTTGAAATTGTTCATCCTGATGAGGTTGGAAAAACAAGAACTAGAAATTCAAATCAGAAAAATGGAGGTGACTCTGATTCACCTATTGATATGGATGTTTCTTATGATTGTGAATTAAATTTTTCTACATATTTTGAACCAAATTCCTTCAAAGAAGCTGCTTCTCATGATGAATGGAAAGAAGCAATGCAAAAGGAGTATGATGCCCTAATAAATAATGGCACTTGGAAGCTGGTTGATCCTCCATTGGGAACCAAACCAATTGGCTACAAGTGGGTCTACAAGAACAACTATAAAGTTGATGGCTCACTTGACAAGCACAAAGGCAGACCTGTGGCAAAAGGTTATGCAGAGGAGGAAGGGGTCGATTATGAGGAGACTTTTCCCCCATAGCAAAATGGGCTACCATCCAAACACTCTTTTCCCTAGCAGCTCGGAATGGTTGGAAAGTCCATCAAATGGATGTGAAAACTTATTTCTTGAATGGAGATCTAAAAGAAAAAAAAATTATGTCCTAGCCTGAGGTTTTGCTATGAAAGGACATGAAGATAAAGTATGCAAACTTGTGAAATCCTTGTATGGCCTCGAACAGCCACCACGAGCCTGGTATGAAAAACTGACGGAGCATCTTCTAAAACTCAATTTCAAACATTATGATCTTGATGATACAACTATCTTTGTCAAGAAAGTTGGCAAAACAATTGTATATCTTGTAGTATATGTAGATGATCTTTTGATAACAGGGAACAATGAAAGCTAGATTGCATACATAAAGAAGGAATTGGAGAAAGGTTTTGAAATGACTAAGTTGGGCTATGTTCATTACTATCTTGGTATTGAAGTAACTCAACACCCAAAGTCCATATTCCCCTCTCAAAATAAATACATTGCAGATCTATTGAAAAGATTTGGTATGACTAAATGTAATCCTCTGACTACTCCAATGGAACAAAAATTAAATCTCATCTCAAATGAAGGAAAAGAACTTGAGGGTGCAACAAAGTATAGATAGCTTGTAGGAAGTCTCAACTACCTGACAACTACTAGACGAGACATTTCTTTTGTTATTGAAATCCTCTCCAAATTTATGCAAAAGCCTTGTGAGGGACATTGGTCTGCTACAAAAAGAGTTCTAAAATACTTGAAGGGAAGTCAAGACTTTGGAATCAAGTATACACAGGTGGACGACTTCAGCTTGATTGGATACTCTGATTCAGAGTTCGATGGAGATTAAGAAAAAGGGGTATCTACTTCAGGTTATGCTATGAGTCTTGGATCGGGAGCTGTCTCCTAGAGATCACACAAACAATCAGTTCCTCTAGATTCAACAATAGAGGCAGAATATGTGGCAGTAGCTGAGGCAACAAAAGAAATTGTGTGGCTCAAGAAAATTCTTGAAGACTTGCAGGTAAAACAAGTGCAATCGACTCCACTCATGATTGACAATACATCTACAATAAAGTTGGCCAAGAACCCAAAGTTCCATGATCGAGCAAAGCACATCAATACTAAATATCATCTGACTCGACATCATATTGAGGCCAAAACAATCCATCTCCACCATTATTCCACTAATGAGCCAATTACAGACACCTACACCAAAGAACTTGGAAGAGAAAAGCTTGAAAGATTCAGAACGATGCTTGGACTCACCAAAAACCCTTTAAATTAAAGGGGGGAAACTTGTCACCTAATCAGAAGCATTGGGTGAATAGCTGTAATTATTGTAAATAAAGAAGATATAGAGTAGGGAGATGAACCAAACAGTCGCTCCCTCTTGTATATAATAATGCTTAGCCTTAATGAATATATCAGATCTTTGTTTTAAGAAGTTATATCCTGGCCTGATAGATTTAACAAGGTATGTTTCTGTTATAGCAGAACAACACTGCCCTTGTGGTGGACCTCTATTGAAAGCAATGTGTATTTCTGTTTTAAACAAAAAACACAGTCATCACTGCTAAATCTCGCTCTGTCTGTACTTTCAGACTTCAAAGGTCTTTAAAAAATGGTTTATTCTTCTCTCAGGTCCGCCCCGGTCGCCATCACAATTTGCAAAAGCCTACATCCTATGTGTTTTCCTTGTATTCAAAAATCCGTGAAAAATACTAAAAAACATGTAAAATCGGCTTTGGCGGACCTAAAACAGTATATATTTTAGCTCTAAAACCCTTTTGGGTTCGGGTTGTATCACTATTAGCACTACCAAGTTCCCTTTTGTATTTCATTAAAATAACGAAAATACATTAAAATACATTAAAATATGGCACCCCCAGACCTGAAATAATATATAATATCATTCCCAAACCCTTTCGGGTCCGGGCTGTATCGCTATCGGCACTATCATGTGTTCCTTTGTATTTCGTTTAAACAACGAAATATATTAAAATATGGCCTTCACGCGGACTTAAAAATTTATATATTTCAACTCATAATGTTGTCAGGTCCTGTTAACGGGTCACTGTCACATATATGTAAAAGCCCCGCCCCTTGGTTAACGTCGATGTGATATTGTGATGCGATCTGATCGCAATTGCATATCACTCCTGCCCTAGGTCGTTTGTAAGTGCTCCATGCTATCTCCGATAGCGATCACTGATTGCAATCGTTGTTTCCCTTGGGTCCGTGCTGATTACCTATGTCGATGCAATCCACTGATCAGATCTAGACCGTTGATTAGCTAAATCTAACAGCTGTTGTGCTTTCTCATTTTAAACCTGTGACACATGGTTTTTTTTACTGATTTTTCAGTGTTTTGGCCTCCAAATAGTGTTCTTCCTCCCCTTTAAGAGCTTTCCTCGTGCACTAGTTCTGATTTTTGAATGCTCTTTAAGTAAATGCTGAAGATTTCAAGGCCCTTAATGTATCCATTGGCATGTTTTTAAGCAAATTTGGAACCTTTTAGAGCCTATATGGATCAATTGGTGAGCCTTTTGCCAACAAAGCTAACACTAGCTCCTTCTGGGGATGAAATCCTCGCTGTGAAGTTTCAAGGATCACAGATCAATGCCTTTCCTAGAAAAACAAATTCAAATCTTCCTTCTAGCGTTCCATTAGGCATGGAGTCTATTTTGTAATGAAATAAAAACTAGAAAACATATTTACAATGACAAGGCTTTAAAGCCTTAAACAAAATAAAGTTTCAAGAATCACCCATTTATTGGGCTGCTAAAAGTGCCTTCTCCTTCTAGATTGTGTAGAATGAATGTATTGTTCTACTGAACTTGAGCGATGACAAAAGGACCTATCCATAAGGAGTCAAACTTGCCATGATTACCTTTCTTTTCCTCAAACGCATCCCATTTAAGCACCCAATCACCAACTTGGAAATTGTCCACTTTTGCCTTCCTCTCAAAGGTTTCCTTGATTTTCTTCTAATGACCTTTTGACTTCTCAACCAGCTACTCTCTGATTTGTTTTATTTAAACCAGGTTATTCATCCTTCTTACCATATCATTCTCTTCATATTGTTCTTCTTGCAAGAACTTAGCCACAGGGAGAATCATTTGGATGGGCAAAACAACGTCAGCGCCATAAACCAGTTTGAAGGGAGAATTCCCTATGGACTTTTTTTATGGTAACTCTGTCAACCCATAGTGCAAACCTCAGTTTAGAATCCTAGCTCTTTTTTTTGTCCTCTAACAACTTTTTTATTACCCTTACTAGACTCTTGTTAGATGATTCTGCCAGGCCATTTCCTTAAGGGTAATAGGAGGTAGAATGTAGCAGCTGAATGCCCATGGATTCATTCATGTCCACCAATTCTTTTGCCTTCAAAGCTGTCGCATTATCAGTGACTAGTTTGGTTGGGCAACCAAATCTAGAAAAAATATTCTCATTTAAGAACTTTGACAACTTCATTGGCATTCTTAGTGGGTATAACCTCAATCCACTTGGTGAAATAACTAATGGCTACTAAGATCCACTTATGTTGGCCACTGGAATGTGGGTTGATCTCACCTATAAAATCCAAGCCTCACTGCTAGAAGGGACCATTGACATGTATTGACTTTAAGGGTAGAGATTTTAGCTGTTGTCTTCCTGCAAACCTTTGGCACTTGTCGCAAGCCTTTACAAAAGAAAACACATCAGGAAATAGAGTAGGCCAATAATATCCAACCCTCAAGATTTTGTGAGTTGTGGTTTTCCAATAATGATGCCCTCCACAGATGCTAGAACGGAACTGGTGTATGACTTCCATAAACTGTTCTTTATGTAGACACCTCAAGAGGATTCCTGATGGGTCTTTCCAATAAAGCATATTTTTATCAATATAGAATTTGGCTTATCTGAGTTTAATGGCACGAGCTTGACTCAAGCTAAGCCCTGGAGGGACTTCTAGATTTTGCAAAAAATGAACTATGTTGTAATACCATTCACATGTGGCTAGATTTTCAGCCAAAGACAGATTCTGCTTTTTCTCTTTTGTTGCTCCCTCTGTCTGCTCGTCATTTGAATTAAGACTCATGGAATTTATATCTAACAAGCTGCAATTTTCTTGAGCCACAAGTTTAGGCAAGCCCTAGCCTTTGACAAGCTTAGTGTGCGTCACCTATATGTTAAACTCTATGAATTTTACAATCCATTTAGCTCTCTTCCCATTAATATCAAGCTGAGTTAAGACATCTCTTACTGAAGCTAAAGTTACATATGCAACTACTTTGGAATGCAAAATATAAATTCTGAATGCCTTTAAAGATTTTATGAGAGCATAAGTTATTTTACAATAAGGTCATACCTTAGTTCAACATCCCTTAAAGTTTTGATGAAAAAGGCCACGGGGTGCTCTATGCCTTCATCATTTTTCTGCAATGGAACTGCTGCAAGTGTATCATAAGAGGTGAAAGAGAAGATACAAAACTCCTTAGTGTACTCTGGGTTGACTAGGGTGGGAGCTTCCATGATGGTTTACTTGATGGCTTCAAAAGAGCTTCTTGAAGCATCTGTCGTTTTATTTCTGCTCCTTTCTTCAACATGGAAGTGATGTGCTTTACAAGCTCTGCAAAGTTTGGAATTAACCTCCTTACAAAGTTAATCTTACCCAAGAAGGATTGAATGTCTCTTTTTAACCTTGGTATGGACAATGTCTGAATGGCTTGAACCTTTGTTGGATTAATCTTCACACCTTTAGCAAAAACAATATGTCCCAGAAGTTTGCCTTCTTCTAGAGAAAACTATGACTTCTTTAGGTTCACTGAAATTCCAAACTGTCTACACTTTAGGAAGATCTTCTTCAAATGTTATAAATGGTCTTTGTGGGTGCTAGAGAAGACTATTATGTTATCAAGATAAATAAGGACAAACTTGTCCTTCTCTCCCACGAAGGCTATGTCCATGGCCCTCTGAAAAGTAGCCCCATCATTTATCGGTCCAAATGGCATCTTGGAATACATGAAAGTGCCCCAAGGAATAGTGAAGGCAGTCTTTTCCTAATCTTCAGTATGTACAACAATCTGATTGTAACCTGAAAATTTATCTAAGAAAGACATGACTCTAGCCCTTGAAACTCTTTGCAGCAAGTGTTCCATCTTAGGCAAGGGATAGTTATCTTTTCTAGAGCACTTGTTCAGATTTCTAAAGTCAACACAAAGCCTCATTTCTCCATTTTTCTTTCTCAGTACCACAAGGTTAGCTATCCATTTCAGACACCTTAGGGGAACTATAATTTTGGCATCCAACAATTTTTTGATCTCTTTCTCAATCAAAGGCAATAAGAGAGGGTTGATAGGTCTTAACTTTTGCTTAAAAGGGGTGGTATTCTTTTCTAATGGAATCATATGTTGTATGATGTTTATATAATAATTTTTAAGATCATTGTATTCCCAGGCAAAAATATCAGTGAATTGCTTCATGAGGGTGCAATACTCGGAATTTTAGGCAAAAGAAAAATGAGTGGACAAATTTATGTATTTAGGATGGGTTGGGCTCCCTATATTATGTTTACAGACAACAGACTCATTATCTGTTTTGGCTGGCTTATATGGTACATCGTTTTGATCAAAAAGCTTCTCTAGAGGCACCAATCCTTTTGGTATGTGATTACTAGGCAGCTAGACGATGCTTCCTTGGCTGATCTCGCTTTTTATCTTGGGCTAGCCGCATTCTTCCTTGGTTTCATTTTCTTGATCAATGCACATTTCAGAAAATTCTTCCACGACTTGTAAAAGCCTGTTAATTTCTTGATCATCTTCAAAAACTCTCCAATATTTGACATTTTCAGGCAGAGATGGTCTGTATTTTACCTAAACTTCATATGTCAATTTAGGAAGCAAGGGAGGAATAAACATGCTAGCAGAGACATCAAGCGAGTCGGCAAGCTGGTTTTTCATTCTTGGAATATAAGAAATGTTGAAATAACTAAAAGAATCCTTAAGCCTCCATACCTCATCTCTGTATGTTTTCAGCCTTGGATGCTTAGCTTGGAAAGTTTTATTGACCTTTTGAATGATGAGGTATACATCTCCAAACACTTTTAGGCCTTTGATACCCATTTCATTAGCAGCATTTAATCCCAGAACCAAAGCTTTGTCCTCTGTTATGTTATTTGTGACCTGAAAGGTTAATTTGAAAGATAAATAAATATATTATTGTGTTGGGGACACAAGGACTACACCTGCCCCTACGGCTTCTTTAGAGCAATCCCCATCAAAGAACATATCCCAAATTTGTGGGCCTTCTTCTTTAATGATTTTGGCAGACTGGTTTTTTAGGCTGCGTGGAGGCGAATTATGATTCTTCAATATGGAGAATACATGCTCCAAAATCAGTGTCAACAACATATACGGGATGATTGGTGGGATTCTTTTCATCATTGATTATATAAGCCAACTGCGCCTCTCTGTATAATCTCTTGCTCTCATCTCCGAAAACTAGGATAGTAGCATAGGACAAGTAATTTTTTAATGATCCACCTAATCTCTTGGTCCAACCTCTAGAAAGTAACATGCCAAACTTGGGAGTTACATCAACTACCACAATATCCATGATCATGCTTTTCATAGGCAGCTGAGACAAAGTGATGGCTAGGTTCTTAATTAATCCTAGACATTTCACCTTTCTAGAGTCAAAAGAAAACATGTCATGATAAGGCTTAGTTATGTTAAGACCCAACTCATCCCTGATAACCTTGGGCATTAGATTATGGTTGGCTCCAGTGTCCAAAAGGCAGTTGTGAAGGATTTTTTCATGAATAGTCAGGGAGACATAGAATGATGGGGAGTTGTCTTCACAATTTTCAATCATTGGGTTGAGAATAACAGTTGGTTTGCCATCTTGCAGATTTACATAGTCAATGGAGGCTTGGATGGCTTTAGGCTCAAGGACCACGAGGTTGGATCTTTTGAAGGACTCATTCTTCACTAGTTCAATCAGAGGTATAGGTATTCTTAACTTCTGAATTTCTGATTGAAAACTAAAAGGAGAAGGACACTTGTCAAGGCTTCTTACCTCATGAGCTGGAGCTTTGAGGATGATGGGATCAACAGTTGGTTGTTTTTGCTTATTTGCTTGTTGTACTACAGGGACAGTAACTCTTTGAACAGGAGTTTCCTTGGCATTATTTATCTTTGACCTTAAATGATATCTTTGTTGATCTTTAGTTTGTAGAATAGCTTCATCATCCCATTCTTGGTTGATCTGGTCATTGCTTAATGACTTTTCATAGGTAGCTAAGGTCAAAAAGGAAGCATTTCCTTTGTCTTCCAAAAAATGGATCTCATCATCTTCTTCAAACTGCTCTTCTTCCATGACTGCATTTTGAAAAGGATCCTTCATCGTTTGGTCTTCATTTGCATCTTTGTTTCTTTGCAAAATCAACAACTCGTCATTTGTTCTTCTATATTGATTTGGATTTGGATTTCTTGGGGCAAAGCTATTTGGCATTCTTCCTTTCCCCAAGTGTTGCTCAACCTTCAATTTAGAAATTTCATAGGCTAATGACTCGATCATATTAGTCATTTTATCTATCTTAGGATCAGAGGATGAAGAAGACTCGCCCCTATGTCTTCTTCTATCAACATTTCCCTTGAGCTTCTCTGCAGCCATGATGTTTGATTCTACTTCCAAGCCTGCATCCTACATGTCAGCTAGAGTAGCACATTGCCTCTCTCTCAACAGTAGGCAGAAGTTAGAATCAAGAGCACTAGCATAGGTGAGTTTAGCAGAGGTAGTAATAGGTTTTACTTCAGCTAGTATTTGGTGTACATACGGTTAAACCTCTTATTAAAAGCAGACAGCAACTCACCATTTTCCCTCTTTAAGTTCCCAAAATCAGTGTGGTAATAGAGGAGATCCTTCTTATCCCCCCAATGCTTTAGGAATGCATCATCTAAAGCTTCAATATCTGTTATAGATCTTGAGGTTAGTTCTCTGAACCATTTTCTAGCCTCTCCATCTAAGCTTTAGACAAAGACTCTCATCCACACATCATCTTCACTAATGTCCATATTATCAGCATAGCTATAGAATGACTTAAGATGTTCTTCAGCAATAACACCTTCAGTCACAGTGAACTAAGGCCTATATTTATGATATTCTCCAGTAGGCATGGCATTCAAGGGAGTGGGCAGTATTAGAGGTCCATACCTAGCAACAATGATTCTTTCCATTTTGGTAGGTGCATGTGGACCTATCATATTTGTGGTGGCTAAAAGAGTATTGGTAGTCGGAATGATAAAGGGCTGAGGAATGACTGACATGACTAAAGGAGTATGATGGATAGGAGGTGAGGTTTCCTTTGGGCTTAAAGAAAAAGGAGAACCTAAAGAACAAGGAGCTTTATGAATCTCTGAGAGTTTTTCTTCACTGCTAGTATTAGATGTTATACTCTCAACATGTATTTCTTATATTACAAGCGTTTCTTGAAGAGATATAGAATATTTTTTAGGTTTACCTGAACTCGATGCTCCTTTCTGCAATACCTATCTCCCTTTGATGATTTTTTCAGGGTCAGGCACTGGGTCAGCTTGTAGCTTCTGAGGATTTCTCTAAGTATGCCTCACAAACTAAGCCAGAACTATGAAGTGGAGTCGCCAAGAGGTTCGGTCTCTAGTAGAGTCGCCAGATAGATGATTACAACAAAAAAAGTGCCCAGACTTTGTCTATCATCAAAGTTGGATCTATGTCGTTTCCTAGGGAAGCTGAGCTTTAGTTTCCTCTCCCTGACAACAACGCCAATTATGTTATTACTCTTCTCCTAGGTTGTAGCTCAAAGATGCCTGGTAACATATAATCTTCAATATTTTTCTCTAAACTATTGGAATAAATGATGGTTTGCATCAAGTTAGATAACCATTTCAGCTCTATTTTCACTCAATGCATGCATGAACGCTCTCAACAATACAAGGCTTTGGACCTCTAATGCTCAATAAGTTATAAATTCAATGGATAGATGGAGAATACTGACTATACCAATAGATTACATATATAAACATACATCAATTGCTAGCTATAGGCAGCAAAATAGAATATTGACTGTACTAGCAGACACATATAGATGACCACATATGGATGGCTAGTTACAAGTAGCAAAGAAGCTTACAAATCTAATATATCAAAGCATAGATAAGATGACAGTTATCTGGGCTTAGACACACAGAAAACATGAACAAATTGTTCAAGTGCAAGCACAAAACAACAAAGAGAATGGACATTGAATATATGATGGAAAAAGAAGCTTATATTGCTAGAATGAAAATGAGAATCTTGAATGAACAGAGAAGGAATAATCTCCAAGAGCTGAACCTCTATTACATCTTAGTTTCAGCTATTTATAGCCTATTTACAATGCTCCTGAGCTCTTTAGAAGGCTTGGAGTATTAACCTGCCTGATATGCATTGTTAATTGATTTGATCCCCTGAAGGTGAGCATGGCTTGAAGGTTTTCCCCTTCTAACAAAGGAATAACTGCGTTCAGATATTTTGGATAGTCTGATGTGCTTTCTAGGAGTTTTCCTATGCCAGAGATGCTCCATAATTTTTGTTGAGGTGGTTGTTGCGCTATCTGTGTTGTTGATGCTCCCTCATCTTCTTTGATTCAGGTTGCATTGTGTTGTGGCCCTCCCAATGATTTAACAAGGCATGTTTCTGTTATAGCAGAATAGCGTTGCCCCTGTGGTGGACCTCTGTTGAAAACAATGTGTATTTTTGTTTTAAAGAGAAAACATAGTCATCACTGCTAAATCTTGCCTTCTCTGTACTTTTGGACTTCAAAGATCTTTAGAAAATGGTTTATTCTTCTCTCGGGTCTCCTCCGGTCGCCATCGCAATTCGCAAAAGCCTGCATCCTGTGTGTTTTACTTGTATTCGGAAATCCACGAAAAAAATTGAAAAACACGTAAAATCGGCTTTGGCAGACCTGAAATAGTATATATTTTAGCTCTAAAACCCTTTCGGATCCGGGTTGTATCACTATCGGTGCTACCAAGTTCCCTTTTGCATTTTGTTAAAATAACAAAAATACATTAAAATATGGCACCCCCAGACCTGAAATAATATATAATATCATTCCCGAACCCTTTCAGGTCTAGGCTGTATCGCTATCAGTGCTATCATGTGTTCCTTTGTGTTTTGTTTAAACAATGAAATACATTAAAATATGCCCTTCACGTGGACAACTGATAATGTCGTTGGGTCTGGTTAACGGGTCGTTATCACATATATGTAAAAGCCCCACCCCTTGGTCAGTGCCGATGCGACATTGCGATGCAATCTAATCGCAATCGCATATCACTCCTACCCCAGGCCATTTGTAAGTGCTCCATGCTATCTTCGATAGTGATCGTCGATCGTAATCACCATTTCCCTTGAGCCCATGCCGATTTCCACCAATTGCCTGTGCCGATGCGACCCACTGATCAGATCTGGACCGTTGATTGGCCAAATCTGACAGTTGCTATGATTTCTCATTTTAAGCCCGCGACACATGGTTTTTCAATGATTTTTTAGTGCTTTGGCCTCCTGATAGTGTTCTTCCTCCCCTTTAAGGGTTTTCCTCCTATGCTAGTTCTGATTTTTTAATGATCTTTAAGCAAATTCTGAATATTTCAAGGCCCTTAATGGATCCATTAGCATGTTTTAAAGCAAATTTGGAGAGTTTTAGAGCCTATATGGATCAATTAGTGGGCCTTTTGCCAACAAATCTAACAAGTTCTTTGAAATATTTGTGAATTTTGTTGAAGTGATTTTGTTCGTTTTGATAATGACAACTTCTACAAGTGAGTTTTCCAAATCCTCCTCTTTCACAAGATTCTTTGATGAAGACTTGAAGCGATATTTGTTCATCATGATGGATATGGTGAGAGAAATGAGCACCGAACTCCGAGAGCAGTTGAATTCCATGAAGGAAGAGAAGTAGATGCTTTCTGACAAACTGCAGGAAATGGAGAGACAACTTCATATTGCAAATATGGATCTGGGAAATATGCATGAGTTGGAGACACAACTCCTTGCTGCCAAAGAAGCCTTAGTCAAGTATCAGCTTTAAGAAGAGGTAAACAATTCTAGTTTGTCTTCAATTTCCTCTAAGAAATTTTATGTTGTTTCTTTTGAAAAATATACAAGAGGCATAGGGTCCAAGTTAATGTCCAAAATGTGCTATGAAGGAAAAGGATTGGGCAAACATGCACAGGGTATTTTTGAGCCAATAATGGTTGAGGAAAGGCCTTAGTATTTGGGTCTTGGCTATGGATAATCCTATGGAGAAAGTTCCAAAGCAGTCATGAAGGCAATTGAAACAATTCCTAGAAAGTGTTTCATTTCAGGTTCTTGAACTCAATTTTGCAAAGATTGTATTCTTGGGAAATGAAATTGTTTGAAACATCATTTGCAGGAAGAAGGTGTATATGCATACACTTGAACCAGAAAGTTGTGAAAGATCTAAAACCATTGAAGAGATTTATGTTGTTCCCAAGGGAGCTACTTCTTCATTTGATTCACCTCCTCATGAAGGTAATGAAGGTGAAAGAGAAAGGTATAAATCTGATTTCCATCACACTTATTTTGATTATGTTAAGCATGGTAAATTTCTACATAAGCATTGGAAAAGAATTGCATGTTCCTTTTGTGGTTTGGTTAACCATAGTATTTCTAGATGTTGGAAGAGAATGGCCACATATAGGAACGTTTGAAGGAATGAAGGCAAGAAGCCAAAGGTCCATTGGATAAGGAAAATTATGTTGTCAAGAAGATGAATATGTGTTGTAGTTATTGCCATAAGCAAGGACATATTTCTAAAAGGTGTTGGACTTTGAATTCAACGATGCTTCCATGAAATTTGAAGAAAGTGGAGAAAGAGTATCGTAACAATGGAAAAGAAGTTTCCATAATTGATGTGATTCTGGATGATCCACATGTTGATATTGATGTGTAGTTAAAGGAAGCACCTTTGGTGTGGACCGGTGAGAAATGGCTAGAGTTCTTATCTAATTAAAGTTATATGTCTTTTGATGAGAAAAGAAATGTGTCACATCTATTAGCATTTCTTTGCTAATGGAATGCAAGTTGCAGGATGGAAAAATTGAGTATGTAGACTCACTTTATTGCAGCAAAATTATATTCATTTCAGCTTTGAAAGTACATGTACATGTGTTTTGGGATCTTGTACTCATGATTGTACTTAAGAGAAAGTTGAAGAATCGAATACATGCATGAGGATGGAATGTATGATGAAAATGATGTTAATAATTTCCTTGTATTTGAACATGTATGTAATTGACTTGATGGAAAACTATTGACCATCATATTGTTTTGTTTAAACATGCATGTAATGTCATGTCGACTTAGAAGACTTTATTTGGTCTCCAAGATTGTAAAATGGAGATACTGATGAAGTGTTTCATCTTTATAAAAGAATCATTAAAATTCTTTTTGTATATGCTTGACTTGAACGGTCAATTGTTGAAAGGGCATGTTTTTTTCGGCTTGGGATTTAGTCAATCATTTGTACACAAGATGTAAAGAGATGTTGATGATTCACATGATGTGAAATTTGTTTCTTTTGATGGAGCAAGAATTTATGTCTTCAAGTTGTTTTCTTGTATTTTGAAATCGTCTGCTGAAGGAGATTTCAGGGAAAATTTTAAGAACCCCACCAAATTTATATGTATAATAAATGGGCGAATCTCCATGGTATATAGGAAAAGTGGAAGGCGATTTTATCAATAATATAATATGTATATATATATTTGGCGATCTTAACCAAGCATGGCGAATATTTTACTTAAATATAAAACTTGTAAGATCTTGAGTATTAACATGGGTAATACATGTTATCATAACTCGAGCTAAAATTCTATATAAATTATAAAAATTAATAGTTGATTTTTATTTTAACCAACCTAAAATGTTTAACATACATTAAATTACAACATCCATTTTTACTCTTGATCCACCAAGCCCCGAGAGGGATCAAATATTTTTTCACTCTACGCTAGTTTGCATATCACAATATTTGATATCTCTCAGGGGTTCGTAGATCCATAGTAAAATGGATCTACGCTGGTTTAATTCCCCCATTTAAATAGGCTACATTACAGGTGAATACCATGGGTCAATACCATGTGCCATTTTTATTTTTATTAATATTAATATTAGGGTTAATAGATCCAGAGTAAAATGGATCTATGTTGGTTTAATTCCCCCATTTAAATAGGCTACATTCTAGGTGAATACCATGGGTTAATACCATTTGCCATTTTGCTGAATACCATGGGTCAATACCATGTGCCATTTTTATTTTTATTAATACTAATATTAGGGTTAATAATGCTTTTTTGCATGGTACTAATAACAATCTATTCCATGGTATTTGTCCCATAGTATTTTTCCCATAGGTTTCACCTAAATATAACTCATTTTTTGAGTGTTCGTAAATATAAGGTGACTTATGGAGTAAATATAAAAAAAAAAAAAAATGTTTTATTTGTTTACCATGCCTCTCGTTTATTTATATTTTTATTAATTTACCATACGTCTTTTACAAATATGGTATTTGGGCCATAGGATTCACTTAAATAAAACCTGTTTCTTGAGCCTTCATAAATAGAATGAGGGTTATGGACTAAATATAAAAAGAGGTTTTATTTGTTTACCATAAGTCTAGTTTATTTATATTTTTATTTAGTTATCATAACTTTTGAGTAAGTATAAAAATACTTTTTATTTATTTACCATACCTCCACTTTACTTATATTTTTATTTGTTTACACCCTTGCATGTATATAAGGTGACTTATGGAGTAAATATAAAAAATGTTTTATTTATTTACCATACCTCTCATTTATTTATATTTTATTAATTTACCATACCTCTTTTATAAATATGGTATTTTGCCAATAGGATTCACTTAAATAAAATCTATTCTTGAAAATGGGCAAATGGATTCAATTAAATAAAATCTATTCTTGAAAATGGGCGAAGGGAAGGTTGTAACTCCTAATTTCAAGGGCTAAATTTACCATTTTTACGCTCTCCCTTAAAATAAGGTGGGCTATTTGAGGTGATTTGTCCAAATGTACTATGATACAAAATATTTGCCCACTAAAAATTTAAAACCCCTTAATTTCGCCAAAGGGCGAACATTCACCCCTAAAATTTTCTATGGGAGATTTGCAGCAGCAAAGGTCGCCATGGAAGTGGCTTGGAAGTGATGTTCAGCTACCTTCTGTAAATTCTGAATGAGTTCAAGGAAGACAATTCTTAACAGGAGGACAAGTGCATCGAGGAAGGGAAGTGTCGACTACCTTTGCGATTTAGTTCAAAGACACGTGCCATACAGGAAAGTGTATGAAGGCTGAAAGAAGAGGGTACTATACTCTTATCTATTGTTCAGATCAATATATCAGTCTTTTTGGGTCCAAAAGATTCCCAATGTGGAGGAGTGATAAGATATTGATCCAGGACTTTAATGATAGCTCAAATTTCAAAGTGTTTGAAAGAGTTTCGAACCTAAACAACTGAATAGATCTCATCCTCCTGATTCCCACATCATGAATGGTTCAAAAAAATTACACTGTATGAAGAAGTTATTGCCATTTGAAAAATTCTAGTAAACTGTAATTTCCAAGGATAAATTGATTTTTGGAAAATATTAAAAAATAATATTCCAAGGAATATTCCTTAGAAAATTCCAGGGAATATTCCTTAAAATACTCCCCAAAATATTCCTTTTGGCCAACCAATCAGGAGCTGACATGTAGCAAGCTTGGAGGTTGCCACATGGTGCTAGATTGGCATAGTAAAATTATTTTTGGGGTCCGGGGTGGTTGAAACCATGACCTTCGGCAAGACCTGAACGTGCACCACCAACTCCACTAAAGTGGTTCTTAACAATGCATGGTTGAAAGTTTAATTTAAAGTTTCATGGGTCATGTTTTTGGGGTTAGGACTACCAACAGTCTTACCCGCCAGTTGTCCTTGAAGTTGTTCACATGCCACGATGTAACCGCCAGTGTTAGTGCCTCTCCACGCCGCTGAACGTTAACTAACCGCGAACCTTATCCCTTACCGTCGAGAGTAATACCGATCACATGCACACCAGAGGTTCCGATTGTGGTTAGAAGTTAGCACTAAAGTTGGGGGATTCTGCTAATTTCAGGCGTGCTACCAAATTTGGCGGCCTTAACTACTAATTTGCCAAAGTTAGTGGAGGATCCCTAGGGCAAACTGATTAAATACACTCCACAAGGGATTTTTGACCTAAGATAGTGAAACAAGAAGCTAGCTAGGCTAATTGAGGCCTTATGAAGACAATGGAATAGTCCAGAGAAGCTGAAGAAGCCATCTTCAAGGAGATTTTCATCCAAGGTGATTTTGGAGCTTAGCGCGACTAGGGGTTTGAGGCAGTTGCAGGAGCTACCAGTATCCATTCTCCGCGAACCAATAGTCATTCCTGACTGTAATGAGCCTTTCGAATCCATTCCAAGGGATTATAGAAGCATCTGAAGACTTTTAAAGACCTATATGCCATAGGGAAGTTTGAGGGAACCTAGTGCCAACAGTGGAGGAAGGCTTAGATTGGGGATGCAGTGCTCATTTTGGGCAAATGAACAGTCTATTGTTGATGTTTGATATGTGCTGGATGTTAACACCCAGGTTGTTCCCTATGAATCCCAAGGGAATACGGCCGGGGTAACCACTAACCAATCTTTGGACTACAGCTTCTAACCCAGCTGTAATCAGAGAGGGCTCTCTTTGTAAGGTTTGTCTCTATTTTTATAAAGTTTTTAGGCTAGTTATGAGGTAAAGGTTTGTTTATTTTTGTTTGGTTGGGAGGATGATTTTTGATAGTCGTGAAATGTTCTCTGCAGGTAAATTAATCCATTGGGAAATGGAGTCTGTAGCTGTTAGTTCCTTGAGATCCTGGTTTAGTGCAGCTGGAATCACAATGCCTTTATATATTTCATAAAACAAAATTGTAAATTGTGATGGTGAAGTGTGAATCAACCAGTGAAGAGCAGTTAAGAATTCTTCACTAGGCTGGGATGTGAGAAAGGGGCCTATTCCTCAGGAGCAATACTTGAATTCCTGAAACAATAGATCACTGTGCTGATATAGTGTGAAAGGTAGCAATTAAGAATTACACTTTCATTACCATAATTGAAGAAAACATTTATAATAGCTTAGATTGAGTTCAAGGTAATCTGTGATTAAATCCTGAGACTATTATTTTTCCTTGCTATTAGATGTTTAAAACATGGAAAACGTGAATGATATATGGAAGATAATGAATATATAACAAAGAGTAACAAGAAAACTTATTGAGCCATGAGATACGCAGGAATCCTGCAACATTCAGCCATACTCCAGTAAGACATCAAGAGACACAAAGCTTTGGAAATTCCATCATCCTTTGTATTAATTCTCCGAATATTTACAGTAGAAGAGGAACAGAATAGATATCAAAAGATTTTCTTACATCCAATGTCCAACCCCTTCTAACAAATGCGAGGGGGAATATATAGAAGTCTATTACAAAATATCTCAGGCACTGAGTCATCTGAGAGGGAAAATATCTCCACTAACTCGTTCACAGATTACAGATGAAAAGTTATTGCAATATTTAATGAACTATAAAGGCTCTTAACTCCTGTCAGAACAATCTTGACCTTTGGGGTTCACGGAGTCGGTTGAGCGCTTCGATATAACTGCTGAATGGCGTGTCTGTGCAGTCGTAACTTCCTGTGTCTTCTCGACCCTGTCACCTGTGACTGCTGATGCTGCTGTGGTGGCTGAATACTTGTGCTGAGTTGGCTCAGCCTCTTTCTGCATACCTGCTGATGTGTCTTTGTCCTTCTGTGTATGAGATTCAAAATATTTTCAAAAGGCAAAATCACAATTACTGACTTTGGTTTAACAGTAATCGTATCAACTCTTCCCATACATCTGATGAAGGAAACTGATGTTTCAAAATTGACCCCATGGTCTCATCAGCCTCTGTATATTTATAAAAATGAGGGGGCTCATCAAATAAATGTGTAATTTCACTTCTAATAAAAAATAGATTTTCTACTCTATTAAAGAGGATCGGCCCTGTTACTGGTCCTGCTTCTGTTGATGCACTAGCTGCCTCTGAAATCTGAGTTGCTACAAAATTGTTTACTCTCTTAGCATATTTCTCATGTGAGAGTAGCTTTCCTGATGGATCCAATGGGCTAGGAAGCCCCCTGTTCTGTAATGCCATAAACCTGTTCTGGAATTTGTTGATATCTGCGTGCATGTCCTGGGTTCTTCTTTCCAGGGTCTGAATCAGGTTTCTTAATGTCAGGACCCTTTTGATTAGTGAGATGGTCTATGTCCTGTTTGCAATTCCCATTTTTATGAGCTGGGAGCTTGTCATGTAGTTTAGCACGTCTATCATTCTAGTGGCAATCTCAGGCATA
The DNA here is from genome assembly GCA_000404065.3 of Pinus taeda. Classification (NCBI taxonomy): domain Eukaryota; kingdom Viridiplantae; phylum Streptophyta; class Pinopsida; order Pinales; family Pinaceae; genus Pinus; species Pinus taeda. The sequence continues at coordinate 81,859 of APFE030340090.1, forward strand.
CTAGCTAGAGATGCCCTTGCCCTTTGTATCTCTTTGCGTGCTCTTCCAACGAGTGTTATTTGCTAATGGATGGCCTCAATATACTCCCACTGATCTGTTATAGACTGGCCAATATTGCCCCAGATGACCCTTTTAAGCTCATATGTAACTTTGTCCAGTGTGACCTCTTTTTCTAGCTCAGTAATCATTTTCTTGAGGGCCTTTACCTCCCTCTCTCTTTCAGCCACATTCTGCTTTGACTTGTCATATTTTTCATTTATTATTGCCAGATTGTCCTGGGCTTGGCTCAGCTCAGACATCTGGGACTCCAAGACTTGAATTTCTTTCCTCAGCTTCTCTGTTGTTGGTGCCGAGGTAGTTGGTGTTGAAGTGTCTGGGGCTGCTTGCTGCACTTGTTGGCTGGGAGGGGCAGTGTCTTGAGGGGTTTCCTCAAGATTTACTGTTTCTGGAGGTGGTTGTGAGGTTTGCCTTGCCTCCTTTTGCTGCAATGCTGCTTCTAATGTGGCCTCTGACTCCTGCAGCTTTTCCTGAGTTTGGAGGAGCTCTTTGTATAGTGTCATTAATAGAGCAGCTGCATCCTTCTCCTGCCTTTGCTGGGCAACCTCTTCTATTTGTGGGTGAAGAGTTGGTGGGATTTTTAGCATATTTTTCAATGTTGCCATATCAAAATCCCTTAGCTTCAGGATTTCTTGGACAGCCTTCACATCTTCAGGATCATGCCCAAGCTCTATTATAATTTATTCTAGAGCTTTGATCCTATTGTCCTTGGCTTGAGAGGAAGCTCTTTCCAGCTCAAGCTGTGCAACAATGTTATTCAGGCTATTCTACAGCCTGTAGTTGACCAGGGTCTTGTCAGCCAATGTGGCATAGACCATCTCACCCGTCTGTTTATGGAGCTCTATTTGATCCATTGGGTGGATGTCTTTTGATAGGACCTCCAAATTGGTCCTGATGTAGTCTGCAGCTGATTGTGGTTGCTGCACTATTGGTGTAAAGGGGCTCATCATCATTTTCCCCTCATGTGCATCAAATGCAGACATGATCCTTTGTTGGTTTGTAGGAGCCATGTTCAGCAGGTGATTGTAGAGTTGCAGCGTTATTGGTTCACTTCTTCTCTTGATATCTTTGAACTGCTGCTTAATGCTTGTTTCTCCTCCCTTCCTTTGTCCTGAGGAGCTTACTTCTCCTAATGTTGCCCTGTCTTGCTCCTGTTGGAAGGAGCTGGCTGAGGCTTCCATGCTGGGCAGTTCTTCATCAGACAAGGGATTCAGTCTTTGCCTCTTGTCTGGTGACGTAGTAAGGGGAGTTTCCCTTTCTCTTTTTCTGTTTACGTCCTCCCTTTGAGGGGTTTGGAGGATGGAGGAATCAACCCTTGAATCCTGCCTTGGAGGTGCCATTGGTGTTGTCTGCTGCTCGATGGCCATTGGGGCCTTTGCTGATTGCTCCCCCTGCACCTGTTGGTCCTTTTGCTGTTGTTCCTGTTGGGGTGGCTCCACTTGACTCTGATGTGCTTGTGGCCCTTCCATATCTTTCTCCTTGCCCTTGCTCTGAGCCTGGCCTGTGGTTTGTTTTGCCTCTTGAGGTGCTGCAGATGATGAGGCCACTACTCCTGTTTGAGGCTTTGGCAGAGTCAGTGCCTGTGAAGGAGATTCCAAGTCAGCCATTTTCAATAAATGCCTTCTGGCCCTCTCATTTAATTCTTCCTGAGTAATTGGTTCTTCCAGTGTGTTCCTTCTCCATTTTGGTTGATTGGCATGTCTTTCAATGTAGGGCATGCTCACATGTTCATAGCTGGAGAGCTTGTATTTCTGCCTTCTTAAGGATATGGACATGTTAGGGTCATAAGGCTTCCAAAGGAAGCTTTGTTTTAGGCCAAGGCCTTCTAGTTTCCTGTCCGCTTCTTTCCAGCCTTCCCTTTTGTTTAAGACAAGGTGGCCCAATTGATTTCTTACTTTTAGCTGTGCCTTCTTGCCCTTGCCTGCAAAGTGCACCATATCGGCATTGTCAAATTGCCTGAAATATTCTAAGGCGAACAATCTCATGGGCACATACCTGGGCAATCTGTATGGGCGCAACTCACACCCATATATTCTGATTACAGTATAGTGTTGGTAGAAGTACCAATCCCCTATGTTGTATGTCGTGGATAGCTGCAGAATCCTCTGCATCTCATCAGTCAGTCTTGGTGGGGGTGAGGTTAAGAATAAAGACATGGCTGGATGGATGAAGAGGTCTATGAACTCAGAGTATTAGAGAGTATGTGCTGAGGTGAAACACTGAGGTCCAGTACACCACTGACCTTGGATTGCTTGCTGCATCAGTTCTCTTGATCTCAAAGGAGAACTTCTCATGTTGGTAGTACAGGATGAGGTGGTAAATGTAGGAGGTGTATCTGAACACCTTCTCTCTGGACAAGTTCAAAAATTGCTCATGCATCTTATCTGAAATGTATGTAGCATAGTCATAACAGATAGGAGTCTTGCCAAGGGAAAACATTGTCATCATTACTAGTACAGTTTCCTCAATAAATTCTAGTGACTTGTACCCTAAAACTGAACTAATCATGTATGCAAGGTCTACACCCAGTTGATTGAGGTAGCCATCAAAAATGGGAGGGTGCAGCACTGTGTCAGAGTTTGTAATGAACAACTGATTTAGCTTCAGGATCTGTGCATTTGTTAATATCTTGGCTCCTTGATTGATCAAGTCCTTTAGGGACAAGGGGACCAATTTCTTCTGGGTCTTGAACTGCAGCATTTCTCTTATGGCTTTAGGGGTCATGTAGAATACCACTGCACCTGTAGGGTCAAGCACAGCCCTCTGCATGGGGTCATAGCAGACAGCACATAGGTGAATCAGGTCAGGGAACTGGTTGACCTGAGGGAGCTTGAAAATTGGCAGGAAGGAATCCCAAATGCCTAGAATATCTATCCCATCTTTATGTCTAGCTTTGAGCTCATTTAACAGATGAATGTGGAATTTGCATTTTGATGAGGAGTCCTTTGAGATTTGGTAGTCTAGGTCTGCCAAATCCTATCACTCCAGCTCTCTCTGGGGGGCATTTAGGGGAGCAACATTGAGGGCTACTGGTGCCACTGGAGTCTCCATGTTTGTTTGGATACTGTTTGATAAATAAGCCTCTGTTTCTTGGGCCAGAAAAGCCCTACCTGAGAAAAGGAAAATTTGAAGAAATGCAGGGTAGCAGGGTAAGTCCACAGCAATTGGAATACTGTTTTGGCTCCTTGAGAAGGAAAGTTATAGTGTTTAGTAGACCTTTATTGGTAATTGAATGTAGGTTATGGATTCCGGTTCACGACTGCACGAACAGAGAATGCAGGTTTTTCACTGAAATGGCAGTCTAAATGGCTCAGCTAGTGAAATTCGACCGTCAATTTCTTAAGATGGAGCTGGGTGTAAGTAGCTTTCTGGCTAATTCAAGCGTTTTTCTATGTTTTGAGGTGTTCTTAGTATTTACAGAAAAAACCAGGTTGCAGAGAGGTTTATACGGACAAATACCTGTTTAAATGGATAGCCCGGGTCGAAATAGCTGGTGGGTAGGCTAGCTGATGATCTGCTGGTCTTTTCGAGCCAATTGGTAGAGTTTTCGTCGCAAAATTGCATGCAGGGGAACAACGACGTTTTTGCCAAAAAGTGCAAAAACACGAGAATTTTGACAAAATATAGCTTTTTGGGTTATTGGCGCCCTTTTTATAAATGACGTCAGCATGACGTCATAGGTGACGTGGCAGCCTTTGACTGGTCCACGGAGGGGCTGAGGTGGCAGCCAGGTGGACGAATGGTAGACAGGGCGCGCGGTCGTGGCGCTGACATAAGCGACAAAAGGATGCTGACATAGGCAGACATATGGCATCATATCGGGCCCCCTCCTATACGGCAAGGAATCTGTCAGAGGGGACTCCGATGGACTTTGGGGGCGACGCGTGGATCCGCGTGACATCATCGTCTGATAGATATCAGACAATATCTGTCGGACGTCGGGGCCCCTCCGAAATGAGCGTCGACCGTTGGATTTGAAGAGCCAGATCTGATGGCTATCGGGTCGGGGACCTGCACGGAAGATAGGTCAACGGGCGGGGTTTAAATAATAATTTTCAGTGGTAATTGCGCCTGGTGGGACCCTTTGGGTTTTTAATAAATTTCAATGGTTTTTAACGTATTCCTTTGTTAAACCAAATGTGGCCGAAAACTTTGGAAAAGGGGCAAATAACAATGGTTTTTAACGAAATTTATGCAAAATCGCGGATTATTTCAAAACTTAGGCAAAGAGGGTTTTTATGAAGTTTTTGCCTAAACGCGCAAATTAGCCCCATATTTGGGATAAAACGGGCTAAGTGGGTTTTAACACATTTTTTGTCCCTTAAGTAGGTATAAAGGTGCAAAAGGGGTTTTTCAAAGGTTTTTAGGCAAAAATGGAGGGTTGGCTAGGCAAATGAGTTCTGATGGAGATAAGAGGTTAGGCTTGGGTTCTTGAGCTTAACCAGGTGTTAATCCAATTCCCTAATAGTGAATCATATGGCTATAATGCCAAGGAGGGGTATTTATACATTGCTTTAGGATTTATACACCATGGTGTTATAATAGTAGGGAAAGGGTAACATAGGGAGCTAAATAATACAAATTAGAGGTTAATATGGAGGGAGATGGTGAATTAAGAGTGGTATTACTAAGTTTTCTTGGAAACAACTTAGTTTAAAGAGTAGATCAAAATGAAAAGAACTTTACACAAGAAATGTGGCTTCTGAAGGCCTATGAGAACCAACACAAAACCTTGAATCTTTCTCACAAACATATCTTGTGAAGGGAGGTTAGTAATGAGTGATAAACAAAGGGAAAAAGGGAAGTTAGACATGCTCCAATGTGTTGTTTTCCTTGTATCTGATTAGCAAATTTCAGCTTGGAAGGAACACCACTTCTACAACCCCATCTACCTACCCAACTATTTTGCCTAGCATTTTTTGTTTCTTCTTGGAGGGTGCATTTGGACTTGCAGACCCTTTATGTGCCTTTTCTTTTCCCTT
>APFE030340090.1:97587-114974 GCA_000404065.3 Pinus taeda
TCTGGACAAGTTCAAGAACTGCTCATGCATCTTATCTGAAATGTATGTAGCATAGTCATAACAGATTGGAGTCTTGCCAGGGGAAAACATTGTCATCATTACTAGTACAGTTTCATCAATACATTCCAGTGACTTGTACCCCAAAACTGAACTAATCATGTATGCAAGGTCTACACCCAGTTGATTGAGGTAGCCATCAAAAATGGGAGGGTGCAGCACTGTGTCAGAGTTTGTAATGAACAATTGATTGAGCTTCAGGATCTGTGCATCTGTTAGTATCTTGGCTCCTTGGTTGATCAAGTCCATTAGGGACAAGGGGACCAATTTCTTCTGGGTCTTGAACTGCAGCATTTCTCTGATGGCCTCAGGGGTCATGTAGAATACCACTGCACCTATAGGGTCAAGCACAGCCCTCTGCATGGGGTCATAGCAGATAGCACATAGATGAATCAGGTCAGGGAACTGGTTGACCTGAGGGAGCTTGAATATTGGGAGGAAGGAATCCCAAATGCCTAGAATGTCTGTCCCATCCTTATGTCTGGATTTAAGCTCATTTAATAGATGAAGGTGGAACTTGCATTTCGATGAGGAGTCCTCTGAGATTTGGTAGTCTAGGTCTGCCAAATCCTGCCACTCCAGCTCTCTCTGGGGGGCATTTAGGGGAGCAACATTGAGGGCTACTGGTGCCACTAGAGTCTCCATGTTTGTTTGGATGCTGCCTTGTAAGCGAATTGTTGTTTCTTGGGCTGAAAGAGCATTGTCTGAGCGTAAAAGTAAACTGAGGAATGCAAGGTAATAGGGTAAGCTCACAGCAGTTGAAATACTGTTCTTGTCTTTGAGAAGGCGAATATTAGCCTTTCACAGGCCTTTCTCAGCAATTTAGTGCAGGTTTTAGGTTCTAGTTCACGACTGCGCGAACGAAGAATGCGGGCTTTTTCACTGAAATTTTCAATCTAGATGGCTCAGCTGGTGAAATTCGACCGTTAGTTTTTAAGAGGGAGCTGGGTTTTAGTAGTTTTATGGTGAATTTAAGCGTTTTTCTGTGTTTAAGGTGTTCTTAGTATTTACAGAAAAAACCAGGTTGCAGAGAGGTTTTTACGGACAAATACCTGTTTAAATGGACAGCCCAGGTCGGAATAGCTGGTGAGTAGGCGAGCTGATGATCTGCTAGTCTTTTCGAGCCAGTTGGTAGAGTTTTCGTCGTGAAAATGCATGCAGAGGAGCAGCGACGTTTTTTTGCAAAAAGTGCAAAAAACGCGAGAATTTTGACAAAATATAGTTTTTCTGGGTCATTGGCGCCTTTTTTTAAATGACGTCAGCATGACGTCATAGGTGATGTGGCGGCCTTTGACTGGTCCACGGAGGGGGTGAGGTGGCGGCCAGGTGGATGAATGGTGGACAGGGTGCGCGGTCGTGGCGCTGACATAAGCGGCAAGAGGACGCTGACATAGGCGGACAGGTGGCATCATATCGGGCCCCCTCCTATACGGCAAGGAATCTGTCAGAGGGGGCTCCAATGGAACATGGGGGCGACGCGTGGACCCCGCATGACATCAGCGTCTGACAGATATCGGACGATATCTGTCGGACGTCGGGACCCCTCCGATACGAGCGTCGACCGTTGGATTTAAAGAGCCCGATCTGACGGTTATCGGGATGGGGACCTGCACGGAAGATACAGTCAACGGGTGGGGTTTAAATAATAATTTTCAGTGGTAATTGTGCCTGGCGGGACCCTTTGGGTTTTTAACAAATTTCAATAGTTTTCAACGTATTCCTTTGTTAAATCAAATATCACCGAAAACTTTGGAAAGAGGGGCGAAAACAATGGTTTTTAACGAAATTTTTGCAAAATCGCGGATTATTTCAAAACTTAGGCAAAGAGGGTTTTTATGAAGTTTTTGCATAAACGCGCAAATTAGCCCCATACTTAGGATAAAGCGGGCTAAGTGGGTTTTAACACATTTTTGTCTTTTAAGTAGGTATAAAGGTGCAAAAGGGGTTTTTCAAGGGTTTTTAGGCAAAAATGGAGAGTTGGCTAGGCAGATGAGTTCTGATGGAGACAAGAAGTTAGACTTGGGTTCTTGAGCTTAACCAGGTGTTAATCCAATTCCCTAGTAGTGAATCATATGGCTATAATGCCAAGGAAGGGGTATTTATACATTGCTTTAGGATTTATACACCATGGTGTTATAGTAGTAGGGAAAGGGAAACATAGGGAGCTAGATAATAAAGGTTAGAGGTTAGTATGGAGGGAGAAGGTGAATCAAGAGTGATATCACTAAGTTTTCTTGGAAACAACTTAGTTTAAAGAGTAGATCAAAATGAAAAGATTTTTGCTCAAGAAATGTGGCTTTTGAAGGCAATAAGGACCAACATAACCTTGAATCTCTCTTATGAACACATCTTGTGAAGGGATTGTTAGTAATGAGTGGTAAACAAAAAGAAAAAGGGAAGTTAGACATGCTCCACTGTATTGTTTTCCTTGTACTTGGTTAGCAAAGTTCAGCTTAGAAGGAACACCACTTCTGCAACCCCAACTGCCTACCCAACTAATTTGCCTAGCATTTTTTGTTTCTTCTTGGAGGGTGCACTTGGACTTGCAAACCCTTTATGTGCCTTTTCTTTTCCATTTGCTTTTTGCTTTCATTTCCTATCTAGCACTACCCTTATTTCTTCCAAGGCCCCAGATTAAGCAGTTGGGAACCTTAGTTTCTCTGCCTAACTACTGATCTGCCAAGATTAAACAGTTTGGACAGATTTCTTTCTCTATTCTACAACAAAAATTGAAAACATGGCATGATCCAGATTGGATTGTTGGATCATCCATCAAAACTTTAATAGGCATGAAGTCATGTACACACCTTGTCTTGCCTTGAAAATATGGGATCTTTGTAGCAGCAAAGTAGAGCATATTTGGCACTTGAATTTGCCAATCATGAAATATGAAACCTATTGGTATAGGTATCCAACACTGGAGACAGTAGAAGAGGTTTCAGAGACATTTGAAGAATTCTGAAGGAATTTGTGCCATCAAGAAGCTTAGGGAATCTCAGTGCACCGATTGAAGGAATCAAGTCTAAGGGATCTTAGATCCGTTTGCAGAATGATGACAGCCATGACAGGGATATAGATGGTTTTATAAGCCCATTGGTTCAATCAATAACCAGTGGAGTTGAGTATGGAACTTGTAAAAGAATTGTAGCCATAATCCCAAAGAGCCAAGTCAAATTGAGAGAAGCTCAAGGATACGTAACCCATGATATTCGGGTGAACTCCTAGATTAAATTTGTTGTTATGTGTTGATGTTTATTTGCTGCATTGTATGGTTATTATGTGTGTTTAATATCAGCAGAAACAAATCAACTTAGAGCACTTAAACAATTAAAAACAAACAAAGACATACACTTATTTCAAGTACTTAATTCCACAATTGTCAACATAAGCTAGATCAAATAATTGTTAAGCTTTGGAGTGAGAGGTTCTTGTAAGTATAACAAGATGTTAAACCGTCATTTCAGATCAGAAATGAAATTTGGTGATGCCCCTATTATTGAGAATGTAAACTACATGTGGTTAGAAAAAAATAATATGGCTCGTAATCAAGTTCCTTAATTCCTATGCTTCCTGATTAAGAAACTTCTTGCACAACCAAAAGTGAACAACTATGTTCTCTTCTCTTTGATGAACCTGACACTAACTTGTTGTCTTACGTTTTCGATGCCTCACTTTGCTTGTTGTGTCTCTCTCTATGTCTCTATTGTTTTCACTTATGGGTTGAAATATGTCATCTTATTCATTCTTGGGAGAAGGGTTTCTAGATCCTCTTCAATGACAAGTAATATTCTGTTTCTTTTCTTAAACACTGATGGTAGAAATAACCCCTCACCAGTGTTGTTGCTAGAAATCGAAGGAGACTGGGAGAAATCACACCTGCAAACATATTTTCAAGACAAATCGGGAGCTTGAAATGTGGTTGCTCGAAATCGGGGGCGATTGGGAGCAATCCCACCTACAAACATGGTGAATCGAGAGGTTGAAATGAAATTCTGGGAGGCGAAATCAACTTTTATCTCTCTTATTTTTCATAATATTGGTGGTTAAAATATATTATTTATTTATTTTTGAAATATTTTTTGGGCGAACTATAGAAAAGGGGTCTAATATAAGAAATTTCCCCCTCTAAAATTCAAAACCCCTTAAATTTTTCCCATGGGATAAGACTCGCCCCTAAAATTTTCTATGCTCTGGAGGCCCCACTCCTTTTAAGCTACAAGCAAACTTTGAAATTCCCATATTTTAGGGCCAAATAGATCCACGTGTCATAGATAAATGGTTAAACCTACTAGAAGGATATTTTTCTGTTCGTGATTTTTCTAGCCGGGAAAATATTACTTTTGCTCCTCTGAAAGCTTCCCCCCATGTCAAGGATTGGTGCGAAACCTACTATGAGCAGAAGGAGGAAAGTACACCCTCACTATTTTCAGTTGCACACACTTTTAATTCATTCTGGAATGCCATCAAAGAGCAGTATTAACCTGTTGGGAGCTATGAGGATAAATACATAAAGTGGACCACACTGCGGCAGGGAAGGGACCAAGATGTGCTGGAGTTTACCAACTTTTTTCATACCCTTCGCATGAAGTTGGGTATCAAGGATTTTGAGAAACATTTGGTACTCAAGTACCATGGCTACCTACACAGATACATCCAGGATGGGATGGAGTTCCTGCACATCTCCTCACTGGGTACGACGTGCCGATACACTGTCAATATCGAGAAAAATCTTAAACAGAAGAAGCAAGACTTTGGATCCGTTAATCTAAAGCAAGGGAAAGGTGCCCCAAAACCACAATACAAAGGATAAAGCCAAGGTGGGGAGGCTGGGGACAACCCACTAAATCTGCAAGAAAATAACAACACTGCAAAACCAAAAAAGGACACAGGAAAGTGTTGTGAGTTCCATAATTTCTCCACTCACAACACAAGCGAGTGTTGGGTGAAGCAGTCACTGGTCGTTGAGATGAAGGCTTTTGCATCAGATGCATGTTCTAGCTCTATGTTAGAAACATACAAGGGGAATGACAATGGGAATAATATTATCAATGCAAAGCCTGATGCCACCATTTCCACCATGAAGATCCCAAAAGAGGAACCCGAAGATCCATAGGAGGAGGAGCACCTCTTCCACTCCCAGATGTGGGTAAAGGGTTCCCCACTACAGTTCATTGTTGACATTGGGAGCCAAAAGAACCTCATTTTAGTAGAGGTCGTGAAGCATCTAGGCTTACTGACCACATCACACCCACAACCATACACCATCGGGTGGCTTCACCAAGGATGGAATCTTTGCATCAGCCAGCATTGCCACCTCCCATATAGCATCAAGCCCTTCAGAGATGAGGTATTATGTGGCGTTGTTCCCCTAGATATTTGTGATGTATTATTAGGCCAACCATACTTGTGCAACTGACGTGTTGTATATGAATCAATGCTTCACACTGTTATTGTTAACTTGGGAAATACTTTGTATAGGATACCGATGGTAACACTGCCCACCGCCATCTCTTTGGTTACTACAAAACAATGCAGTAAGATCATTTCCAAAATTAGAAAATTTGTTTTCCTAATGGTACGCCCTCAGGGAAAGAAGAAGACGGTGGCCATGACCTCCAGAGAGGGCCCCTCTGTACGACAACAATAAATGGACAAAGTCGTCGAGGAGTATGAGGACATCTTCACCTCCCCCACAAGGGTGCCTACGCACTACGAGGTAAAGCACTCCATTTATCTAAGTGTAGGTGCATCTTTACCCTATGGACCAATCTATTGATGCCTTGTTCTGGAGAACGAAGAAATCAAGAGATAGATTTAGGATCTACTGTAGAAAGGTCACATCTGGCCAAGTTCATCACCCTGTGGAAGGAAGATCATGTTGGTACAAAAGAAGGATGGAACTTAGAGACTTTGTATTGACTATCGGGCGTTGAACAAGATCATTGTCTGGAATAGGTACTCGATTCCATAGATCAATGACCTTCTAGACCAAATCAAGGGGTGAAAATATTTCAACAAGATTGACTTGAAGTTTGGATATCACTAGGTACCAATTGAACCCTCCGACGTGTGGAATACTACCTTCAAGTCCAACAATGGAATTTTCGAATGGCTACTTATGCCTTTCAGGTTGAAGAATTCTCCTGCAACCTTCATGAGGTTGATTGATGGCATCTTGTGGCCATTCACCAACTCATTTGTAGTGGTATACTTGGATGACATCCTGATCCTCAGCAAGAGTTGGGAAGAGCTGCTCCACCACATCCGATAGGTTCTCCAAACACTGCAAAAACACAAGTTGTGTGCCAATTTGGAGAAATGCACTTTTGGAATTACCTAGGTTCAGTATCTGGGATACATTATTGATGAAAGGAGGGTGCATATGGATCTAGCCAAGATCCAAGTCATTCAGGATTAAACGGCCCCAACCACTCTGACATAGCTTCGTAGCTTTTTGGGTCTTGCCAAGTTCTACCATAGGTTCATGTTGGTGTTCTCTCATATCACTTAGCCCTTGAGTCAAGTCACCAATGGAGGAGAGAAAGAAAAATTCTTTTGGTTTGAAACTCAATAGAATGAATTGGCAGAGTTGAAACATCGCCTCTGCTCTGCATTAGTGCTCACGTTATCAAACTTGCAACAACCATTTGAGATCAAGACAAATGCCTCTAACTATGCTATTGGGAGAATCCTTACTCAACAGGGGCTTCTAGTGGCATATCATAGTGAGACACTTTCAGACACAGTCCGAAAGTATTCCACTTAAGACAAAGAGATGTATTCCATTGTGCAGGCCTGCCAACAATGGAAGCATTACATTTTCGGGAAGGAAACGGTCATCCACACAGACTAATGACCCCTGAAGTTCATCTAGACACAAGGGAAGTTGTAGAATGATCGCCATCAAAAGTGGTCCACATACCTACAACGGTTCCATTTGAACATCAACTACAACAAGGGAAGCACCACTAATGTTGCAGACTACCTCAGCTGACAATCGATCATGGTGTTAACCACCAATATCAACTCTTGTGGGCATAAGACTTCTAATTAGCCACTTCTCTACAAAAATGACCCATAATTTGGCCACACATACCAGACGCTCTTGGAAGATCAGCAAGTTCCATCTTTTCACCTCGAGGATGTAGTATTATCCCACCTGGGACACCTTTGTAATCCTTCAACCGAGTGTGCCAAGATGATTTGGGAAGCATGCTACAGTCGAGTCACTGGGCATTTGGGGTTGAGAAAATGGTGGTAGTACTACAAAAGTATTTCTATTGACCTAATCTTCGACAGGATATCAGGGAGTATCATAGATCCTACACTACCTGTGCCATTTCGAAACCGACCATCAAGAAGAAAGGCCTATATACTCCGCTGCCTACCCCTAGTCGACCTTGGGAATCCATCTCCATGGATTACATGTCGGGCCTTCCTTCTACTAAGCATGGAAATGACTGTGTTTTTGTGGTCATCAACAGATTCTCGAACATGGCCATTATGGTGCCCTGCAAGACGAATATCACTACAGAAGCCACTGCTAAACTCTTCTTTGAATGAGTGTGGGTACACTTTGCGATCGCACAATATATCTTCTCAGATTGGGATAGTAGGTTCCTCAGTACATTTCGGTTCAGTCTCTGGTCCATGTTGGACAAAAAACTCACTAAGTACACAACTTTCCATCCCTAAATTGATGGCCAGAGAGAGCTCTACAACAAGATGATCGTACACATTCAGCGTATGTAGTGTTAGCTACATATACCAATAGGTTTCATTTTTCATGATTGGCAAGGGAAGTACCAATATGATCTACTTTGGTGATGCAAAGATCTCATATTCTTGTGGAAGAAATATACTTGTTTGGTTAATGCTGCCCTACTTCTGGATGGGTGATCCAACAGCCTAAGCTGGGTCATGCCATGTTTCAATTTTTGTTGTAGATTAGAGAAAGAAACATGTCCAAACAGCTCAATCTTGGCAGGTAAAGTAGATAGGTAGTGAAAGAAGGTTCCCAACTGCTTAATCTGGGGCCTTGGAAGCAATAAGGGTAGCCTTAGATAGAAAATCAAAAGAAAGCCAAAGATAAAGAAAAGGCACAAAAGGGTTTGCAAGTCTAAGTGCACCCTCCTTGGAGTAACAAAAAATGCTAGGAAATAGAGTGGGTAGGTAGATGGGGTTGCAGAAAGCATGGTTTGTGACATTTCACTGACCTAAAGGAAAGGCAAAAACAGGATGCCAGTGCAGATGTTCTGATTCACAACAGTCGCCTGCCTCAAATATCGCCCGCGCAACTTATCGCTCTGTCAACCGTCGGATCTGGGCCCTCCCATCCGACGGCCCGCATTGCATCGGACGGGCATCAGCGTCCGAAGGATGCGCTCCGAGAAACTGTCAGAGGGTGACGTCAGGCCTCCGCCACACGTCACCCCCTAGACTCTCTCGGAGCGCCCTCTGACAAAACCGCGGCTGTATAGAGGGCGCTCCGAGAAAACCCGCTTACCGCTTTGTTAAACTGCCTGCCCACGCCAGCGCCACGACCCGCCCACGTCACGTCCGCTTGGCGCCCTATCAGCATCCCCGACCGCCCGAGCTCCGACGTGGCCGCCACCTGTGCAATCCCCATGGACCACTCACAGACTGCCACGTCACCCGATGACGTCATGCTGACGTCACCTGACCCTGACCCCACCTGATGATGTCATGCTGACGTCATCCAAAAAGCGCGCCAATGAGCCAAAAGTCCATATTTAGCCGTTTTTTTGCGTTTTTCTCATTTTTCTCACTGAAAGAACCAGCTCTCCTCTGCATGAGAATTACGTCCACTGCCGCCAACCTGCTGAAATCATCCTGAAGAGCGCTGTCGCCTACAACCCACCTGCACTTTTCACCATTACTGGAAATTCACTAGGTATTTACCCAGTGCATCCTTTCAGAGCTATGTTACATCCATGTTTCTCCTAAACTGAACTCATAAGAGTGAAACAAACCTGTTTTTTCCGTGAATTCCTAGATAAACTAGCTTTCCCCACAGTTGCAGGGTCTAAATTCACCTGCTGAACCTATATATATCTACCCTTCCCCAAATTCCCATTGTGTCCATGCATTCATGAACTGTAAACCTAAAACAGCACAATTCACCAGGGAAGCTGAGTTGCCTACTCCTGCAAACTATCAAAATTACTCTTATTAAGCATTCTGCACTATTACCACACCTCATTACCCTTTAGCCTCTGCAAAATTAACCCTCTGTGTCATCCTGCCCGCTAAAACCAGTTCAGCACCAAGTCATAACCACTACTATAGCCATGGAGATGCCACCAATAGTCCTAAATATTCAACCTCTGAATGCCCCACATAGAGAGCTAGAGTGGAAAGCCCTAGGTGACAAATATTAACAGATGTTAGACTCAATGCCCATGACAGCTAAGTTCAATATTCAGCTGATGAATGAATTCAAGGCCCAGCATCTCAGTGGGACTGACACCTTGGGAATTTGGGATTCCCATATACTCATCTACAACCTCCCTCAAGTTAATGTGCTGCCAGACTTGATAAAACAATGCATGTCAAGTTATGATCCCGGCCAAAGAGCTGTCCTCAGCCCCTCAGGCTCAGTACTATTCCAAATCACCCCTGATACTATCAATGAAATGCTGCACTTTCATACTACCAAGCCCCTTACTCCTTTCTCCCTCCAGGACCTGATAACAAAAGGGGGCAGCTTGTCCAGGGATCAGATTTCCAAGGTTAACCAGTTGTTTTTTCAGCCTGAATATCAATCTATGACTGCTTCCCTTCCCATACCATATCCATATCTCAATGAGCTGGGGAAATGATTGTAGATTTGATCAGTTACATCTTGGGTTATGGGACATATGAGGATGTGGACGAAACTATCATAGCAATGCTGTCCATTTTCTCCCCAGGGATGCCTCCTGCTGTGCATTATGACTTTGCCAGTTACATTGCCAATAAGATTCATGAGTAATTTATGAATCTGGAGAGGGAGAAGGTGTTTAAATACACCAAGTACATCTATCATCTATTCTTATTCTATCAGCCTGATGCCTTCCCTATCCCTTTGAAGAAGCTAGACAACCAGGGACGCCCTAGGTTGGTTGTGTTTTGGACTACAATCTGTCATCTTCTGCCTTATTCACCATACAACTATTGTGAATTTGTTGATCTATTCATTCATCCAGCTATGACCTTGTTGTTGGGTGCCCCTCCCCCAAGATTGATAGAAGAAATGCATAGAATCCTTCAGCTCTCAAAGGCATACAACATCAGTGATTGGTACTTTTACCAACACCATACAGTAATCAGAGTATATGGCTATGAGCTAAATCCTTATAGGCTGCCAAAATATGTCCCCATGAGACTCTTTGCCCTGGAGTATTTCAGGCAGTTTGGAAATGCTGACTTTGTCCATTTCCAAGGCAAAAACAAGAAGGTGCAACTGAAGGTAAAGAATCAGCTGGGCCCCTTCTTGTACAAAAAGGAGGAAGGATGGAAGGAAGCTGATAAGATCCTAGAGACCCTCAGACTTCAAACCAGCTTTAAGTGGGTGCCTTATGACCCCAGTCACTTCATTTCCCTTAGGAGAATAAAGTATAAATTGGGGGGCTATGTTCATGTGAAACTGCCCCATGTTGAGAAATATGCCAATACCCTAAGCTGGAAGGAAGGCACCTTAGAAGAGCCAATTGGTCAAGAAGAAATGCTATGGAGAGAAACAAGCAAACTTGAGAAAGAGGCTGACTTGGAATCTTGTGGGCAGGTTGCTTCTGCATATCAAAGGCAAATTGGAGTAGCTTCCTCATCATCCACAGCCCAGCAGCAAGTGGCCAGAGTTTCCCAACAAGAAACAAGTAAAGGCAAGGGCAAGGAGGTGGAGCAGGAACAATCACCTCCCAGAGCACAGCAGCAACTAGACCAGCAACAGGAAGAGCAAGAAAAACAACAAGAAGAGCCTCAAGAAGAGGGCAGCCTATGCAGCAATGACAAATGGCTGAGGCCCCAACACCTACTGAGCAACAAGCCCAACAGAACATACCATCAGGGCAAGAGAAGATAGTGGAGACTTCAGCACTCCAGACTCCACAAAAAGTGGAAAAAGGAAAGAAAAGAGACAGAGAGCAGGAGACTCCCCTTACAACGTCCACTAATCAAGGGGAGGAAAGACAAATATTAAATCCCCTCTCTGAAGAAGAGATGCTTATGGGGCAATCAGTGATAATGGGCCCACCAAGCATGGAGGTATCAACAAGTTCCTTTCAGCAGGAACCAGAGAGAAATCTTGGAGGAGAGGTCAGCTCCTCAAGCAATCAGAGAAAAGCGGAGGGGAGAATCAAACAACAGTTGACTGACATTAAAAGAAGAAATGAGCCACTCAGGCTCCAAATCTATAATCAGTTGTTGAGGATGGCCCCCACAAATCAGCAGAGGCTCAAGGCAGCCTATGACATTTCAGAAGGAAAAATGACCATGAGTCATTTCAGGCCCACCATGGTGCAGCCACAGTCAGCTACAGATTACATAAGAACCAACCTGGAGGTTCTTGCAAAAGACATTCACCCGATGGACCAAATAAAACTCCATAAGAAAACGGGTGAAATGGTCTATGCAACGTTAGCAGACAAGACAATGTTAGCAAAAAGGCTAGAGAACAGCCTAAATAATACAGCTTCCCAACTAGAGTTGGAGAAGGCATCCTCCCTGGCCAAAGACAACAGGATCAAGTCTTTGGAAGACATAATTATAGAGCTGGGGCATGACCCCAAGGATCCCAAAGCAATACAATCACTGTTGAAGATGAGGGATGCAGACCTGGCAGCCCTAAGAAAGAAACTAAAAATCCCAACAACCATTCATCCCCAAATAGATGAGGTTGCTCAGCAGAAGCAAGAACGGGAAATAGCTACATTGCTGGTAGCACTGCACAAACAACTTGTGCAGACAGAAGGGAGACTGGAGGACATTGAGGCTACACTACAGGCAGCCCTTAGCAAAAAGAGGGAGGTCAGACTTCTCAGCCCCCTCCACAGGTTATTAACCTTGAGGTGCCTCCAAAGACCACTCCTCACACAGAAGCAGCAGTAGCACCGTCCACATCAGTGGCGGCACCATCAACATCAAAAGCAGTAGCCTCTACAGAGCAACCTCCAAGCTTGGACATGCAGAAATTGTTAAATGAGGTCCAGGCCCTAGAGGCCCAGATGACAGAACTAAATGGAGCCAAGGATGAATTGGCCAATTAAATGAAAAATATGATAAATCAAAGCAGAATGTGGCTAAGAAAGGGAGAGAAATAAAAACTCTCAAGGAAAGAATCAAAGAGCTGGAGAAGGAGCTCACCCTTGATGAAGTGGTGGGTGAGATCAGAAGAGTTTTGTGGACCCACATTGGTCAATCAATAACGGACCAATGGCAATATATTGAAACCATACATGAGCAAATGGAGCTCATAGGTAAAGCACAAAAGGAAGTGCATAGAGCAAGGGCACCTCTAGGCAGTATGCTTGAGGTAGCCAACAGATTGATCAATGTGCTAAATAATAGGACAGGCCCTCAACTGGCAGCAATTGGGATCACCAGCAGGACAAAGACCATCCAGCTAGTTAAGAGGGTCCTCACACTGAAAAGCCTGGTACATACATTGGACAGAAGGATCCAATATATGCAAACAGAGGTACACAGGTTCATGGACAAATTTGCTGCATTACAGGGCAGAGGTCTCCCCAGCTTACTCAACAGTGCAGGAAAACTTCTATCACATGAAGTTTATGCTAAGAGGGTGAACACAGTTGCTGCAAATCAGATTAGCCAAGGATCAAGCATCTCCCAGGATACAGGGCCAGCATCTGGTCAAAGTTTCTTTGATAGAATAGAAAATCTATTCTTCATTATGAATGAGATTAACCATCTGTTTGAAATGCCTCCAAATTTCTACAAATACACAGAGGCAGATGAGACTAAGGATGTAATTTTGAGGCATCAATTGCCTACGCAGGATTGGTGGGCCTCCATGATACAATTGTTATTATAAACAGGAGGCTTCATATGAATTTTGTCATCAAAATACATAAGTTATCACCTTCAGAAAGTGTGATACACATACTATGACAAAAAGGTGTAATGAGCCACCTCAGCATGAAGATTCAGCCACTAGGAACAACAACGAAAGCTACAGGTAGCAGGGCCGAGAAAAAGCTTCAGCATGACAGATCATAAAGACACATCTTTCACATCGGTCAGCATTAAAAGCAGAAACGCTCAACCGACTCAACCTCCTCCAAAGGTAAAAAGAGGCCTGACAGCATTGAAGACCATTTATTTTACATTTATAGTAGCAATAACTTTCTTATCTGATATCTGTAAAAGTTGGTGAGCACAGTTAATATATCAAATGACTCAGCATTGAGATATTTTGTAAGACCTATTGTATATATACCCCCTCGCACACACTGCCAAGGGGTTGGTGATTATTGTTTTTTGGTTGTTTCTCTTATGAAGAACTAAGAACTCGGTTGTATCCTTCAGAAGGATGTGATTAATAAAGCTTGGAGTTTACAGGAACTGAGTCTTAATGGTGCTTGCTGTGATTGGAACCATTGAATGCTACAGGATTCTAGTGCTATGATTTGATATAATAAGTGTTTCTCTATCTCTGTTAATTTTTCTGTTATTTATTTTAACTCATTCCTCTCACATGTTGGTCTGAAACTAAGAAAGAAAGAAAAAGAATAGCTCAGGATTTGTCCATGGAGACACCCTGATCTCAATCTAATTTCACTATAAATGTTTTCATAGCTTTCAACTGTTTAAATTGGAATTCTTAATTGCTCCAATAAGCTCTGAATACCTCACAGTCACTATTTGGTAATTCATTTATGCTACTAAGTAGAGATTGTCGTTCAAATTCATGTCACACAGTTGGTAACTCCATATCTCACTAAATTGGAAATTATATTAGCAATAGCTATCTAGCCCTGCAGTAAAACTTTCTCCATCACAGGTACCAGAACCACCTCATTTTTCTGACTCCATATGCCCAATGGATTAGCATCTTCTGAACTCTTCATGCCATTCTTACAACAAAATTCCATCAACCAAAGTCTCAAATAGAAAACTGAAACTTTAAACTAGCCCAAGACACTCACAAGGCATAGCTGAAACTCAAAGAGAGAGCCCTCTCTGATTATAGATAGGCTAGGATCTATAATCCAAAGGTTGGTTAGTGGTTACCCCGGCCGTATTCCCTTGGGAGTCATAGGGAACAACCTGGGTGTTAACATAAATGGCGACTCCACTGGGGACAACCTCAGGATTTTCCAAATACTGTATATTCCCTAAAGTTACAAGTGAAACCTGAGAGCTAGCCAAGAAGCCTTCAAAACTGTTTCTGTTTTACATTAACAAGTTCAACATAAAAGCTGCTTCACTCTATCCTCATACTAACTTTAGGACATACACAACTATTTCAAAATCTGATCTAGTCCTTACAGATACAAGAAAACTCTAAAAATACTCGAAAAACAACTCAGAAGCTGGCTCCCAAGAAGAATCAGCGGTATACAAGGTCCAATCCTGACCCTAACCCACCAACTGTTTTTGAGAATCCTAACACAGTCCATAAAAACCTTAGGAAGCAGCAAAAACAGGAGAATCCTTCTGACTTAAGCCCTGAGAAAACCAACCTTAACCCCGTTCTCACTCCAATCAAGGTGTTATTCCGGTCTACCCCTGGTTCCCTGAGTTCACCATCTACATCTCAAAGCCCTCCTTTTACACCTTCATCCACTTCACATGTTCCCTTGACCCACACTACCGTCTCTGTCATACCTAGTACCCCCACTGTCCCAGTAGTCCCTGTTGTCCTGGTTAACCCTATAAACCCTGCAAATATGGCCAATAGATATGCCCCCCTGCAGTTACCTGCTAATGTTGCAGCTCTACCTCATGACTACCAATCCAAAATCTCATACTTTGACTCCATTGGCCCTTTCACTACCATTCAGCATGCTAAAAGGATGCAAGATCATTTTGAAAACTATGAAATTGATGATGACAGTGTAAGGATGAGAATTTTTGTTCAGAGCCTCACAGGGGATGTAAGAACCTGGTTCAGGTCACTCACTGCTAATACCATAACAAGTCCTGATGAGCTTTACCATGCATTTACTAATAGATGGGAAAAGAAGAAAGATCCTTTGCACATACTGGGCGAATATGATACAATCAAACGAGGTCCTCAGGAGACCGTTCTGGAGTATTGTGCAAGATTCAATAATGTATACAACGCAATACTCCAGAATTTAAGACCTCCCCCTGATTTAGCACTATACAAATTCCCTGATGGTTTTGACCTTGACATGGCATATCAATTGAAGGAAAGAGCCCCTCAAACCCTTGAAGATGCACAAAAGGTTGTTGTCACAGTTGAGGCTAACCTAATTGCCAAGAGGAACAGGGAAAGATTGGAAAAAGGGTCACCTACAAAGAGGAACCCTCTGCCTTTGACCAGAAATTGGATGCAATACTCTCTGGTGTGAAGAGGTTGGGTGACAGAGTAGAATCTGTGGAGAGAAAGTCATCATGGGAAGCACCACAAAATAACCCTGTCAGGAACCCAAATTTCAGGAGAAATCAAAACCCAAACATGGGCAAGGCTAATGTTGATCCAGAGATCAGGCCTCCTTTCCAGGAAAACTATGCTGAAACATCCACTTCATGTGAGCAAGTGGATGACACCCAGATCAACCTAATGGGCCTTAATGATCAGCACCAAGTGTTCCTAAGTCAAGAAGATCATAAAGATGATGACATTGAACAATTCCAAACCAAGTCAGGGGAGTCTTTTGACTTCAAACAAGGCTATGACACAATTTTTTATGAAGTTCATAAACAATACAAACTAAGAAGTAGGACTGTAAACATAACACAGCCTGAAAAAGCAAAGGACAGACTACAGCCTAAGAGTGCCATAGTAACAGAACCAATTAACACAACTGATTCACTTACAAAGGAAGTAACCATTGAAGAAGTTACTGAACAACTTCCCTCAACACAAAGGCCACAAGTTGCATCATCTTTACAGCCTAATCCAAGTGTAATGCCTCAAGAGGTGAATGAAAAACACAAGCCCCAAAATCAAGACCAGGATCAAGAAGAAAACTTACTAAACAAAGAAAAGGTGGTCACCCACAACACTAAGGTCCAATCTGAAAAACCCTTTGACTTGGAAGCTGAAATTGGCAAACTGAAGATAGCCATCCCTCTTTCGAAACTAGCCAAGCATGACATCTACAAACAACAGATTAAGAAATCCCTCCAACTCACTCAGAACAAAGACAATGTCAATGTGTTGGATGACACCCTAGAATTGCTGTTCGGTCCAGAGGTTGATGGAAAAACAGCAGGCACAGGGATCCTACCGTTTTATGTTAGTTTGCATATCCATGACAAGATACTACACAATGCAATGTTTGACTCAGGTGCCTCTCATAACCTGATGCCAAAATCAGTCATGGAAAGGCTGAATCTAGACATTACTAGGCCATATAAGGACCTATTCTCATTTGATTCCAACCAAGTTAAATGTCTAGGCTTGATAAAAGACTTGTGTGTATCCCTGGTCCAATACCCAAATAAAACAATCTTGATGGATGTTGTTGTTGCTGATATCCCACCTAAGTATGGAATGTTATTGTCAAGATCATGGGGGGCTAAAATTCAAGGGTCCCTTCAATTAGACATGTCATATGCCACAATCACAGTCTTTGGTCAACCCAAGAGACTATATAGAGAGTCACTCATGAAATACATGGTCAGCACTGAAGAAAAGCCTCAAAACTTCCCCATATATGTTGTCCATTCCGACATAGACTCATATATCCTTTTCAATGACAATACAGGTCACACAGATAATGAAGAAATCCAGACAATCAAAACAGATCAGCATATCAATGAAGGAACTCCTGACATAGAAACATGGGTTGAGTCAAAAGATGGAAGTGTTCAACAGAAAAAATCAAATGATGATGAAACCAAGACACTCAAACAAGATCAGGACTTTAATGAACAAACTGCTGCTCTAGAAACAGAGTTGATCCCATCAAATAAGAAGACTGTTCTAAAGGTCAAACTAGATCAAGAAACTAGACTTCAACTCACAAATCCGGACCACAGAGATATTATTCAACCTCCCCTAGAACAAGAGATCCTATGGTTCCTAGAATTTGATGGATCAGTCAACAAATTAGGGGCAGGAGCTGGAGTGTGGATACATAACAAACAAAACAGCCATGCAGAGGGCCGAGCCT
>APFE030340090.1:123302-184659 GCA_000404065.3 Pinus taeda
GCAGATGAGACCATAGAGTCAATTTTGAGGCATCAATTGCCCACACAGGAAGTCTGGAACAGTTTGATACAATTACTGCTAAACCAAAGCTAGTAATTATTTTTTTTCCTTGTGAAATATATAAATGGTCATGCACAGGAAGATTTTCATATGTCAGCACGTATGCAGAGAGAGGCTGAGCCAACTCAGCAAAACCATTCGGCCACCACAGCAGCACTAACAGTCACAGATGACAGGGCCAAAAAGCTACAGGAGGACAGAGATGCACAGACACATCATTCAGCAGTTATAACAAAGCGTTCAACTGACTCAGTGACCTCCAAAGGTCGAAATCTTCTGACATAATTAAAGAGCATTTAAAGAGCATTTATGTTGTATTAAAAGCTATAATAAATTCCTATCTACTATTTCTGTACGAGTTGATGAAGATATTTTATTTCTCAGATGACTCAATGCCTGAGATATTTTGTATGAAACACTTCTATATATTCCCCCTCGCATGAGTTTGCAGGGGTTGGATGTTGGATGTAATTGATATCTTTGATATAGTTCTTTTACTGTAAATTCTCAGAGAAGTAATACAAAGGCGGTGGAATTTCCAAACCTCTGTGTTGTTTGATTCATTGAGGTGTTTAACTGAATGTTACAGGATTCCTGCGTATTTCATGACACAATAAGTTTTCCTTACAACTCTTTGTTTATGTGTTTTATCATCTTTTCATATCTCTTTCATGTTTCTGTTCTTTACAGTGAATGGCAAGGAAAAAGAATAGTCCCAGGATTTAATCACTGATTACCCTGAACTCAATCTAAGCTATTATAAATGTTTTCTTCAATTATAGTAATGAAGGTGTAATTCTTAATTGCTACCCTTTCACACTATATCTTTCACAGTGATTATTGTCTCAGGAATTCAAGTTTTGCTCCTGAGCAACATATCTCTTTCTCACACCCCAACTTAGTGGAAAATTCTTAACTGCTTTTCAGTGGTTGTTTACATTTCACCATCACAATTGCAAGTTTTTTTTATGAAGTATCTAAATGGCCCTGTAATTCCAGCTGCTCAAACTTAAGATTTCAACAACCAGTAGCCATAGACTCCATTGCCCAATGGACTAACCTTACCTGCAGATTTCCACTTTAAGTACAGAAAGACATCCTTCCAACCAAACATAAACCAAAACCCCTACTTCATAACTAGCCTAAAATCTCCACAAAACAGAGACAAACCTTAAAGAGAGAGCGCTCTCTGATTATAGTTGGGCTAGAAGCTATAATCCAAATATTGGTTAGTGGTTACCCCGGCCGTATTCCCTGGGGAGTCAAAGGGAACAACCTGGGTGTTAACAGAACCCACTACCCTCACCGAGTTACAAGCATGCCCTCTTGCCATGTCATGCTTCCAGCACCTATCATGTTTTGAATTTTTTCAAAGGGTGGCAAATGTCAGAGTCCATCATGAGTTAGCCCGTTTGTTGGTGCTTCATCTACATGGAGGTCAGTCTACCTTGGCCGGGGTCACTTTCACATTGACACCCGAAGCTATATCAGTGGCGACAAGTATACCAAATGTTGGAGAATAGTGGCATAAGAAGAAGAAGGTGGAAAGGCAGCACTATGAGCCTTACATCAAAACCAGATTCTTGAATGAGCTCACAAGAGTCTTTCCCTTTAGATACTTGAAAGATTAGTATGCTCTGCTCATGAGATTGATCATGAAATACTCCAGCTATGAGGGGAGGTTCTCTCGACTATATGCCTATCACATCTGCTTGCTCATGCACTTTACCAGGGTGAGGATGATGAACCTCTCGTTTTTCATATGCAGGAATATAGAGAGTATGAACACCTTCATGCTGCATAAGACCCCTCAGCAGCAACTTAACAGTGTGTATCACTTTGCTCTTATCCGGATTTTGGTAGATCATCAGTTGGGATTGCAAGGCAGTGCTTGGGAGGACTTCATCTCCTGTGACTTCTTCAGCATAGCACAGGTACTATCAAAGCCATAGCAAGAGTTGGGTGGTCCTTCTTATCAGCATGAGCATCATGAGACCACTACCATGCCCATTTTCATTACATATCAAAGAGGCAGTAGGCAATTGTTTTCAGCAGCAAACCGAGTGTTATCTCCACCCAGGGTGGAAGGGGCCTCACTTCCGGCATCGACTACATAGGTATTGGACAAGGGAAAGAAGCCCGTGCATGATGAGGGGCCATCAAGTGTACAAGAGACCAATGTCATCCTCATTCAGGATGAAGAGGCAGAGGCAGAAAATGCCAAAATTAGGATGACCATTCAGGAGCAGGACTCCGAGATACAAGACTTGATACTCAATATGGAGAGGTCTAGATGGGTCATCAAGTATCTAGAGCAGAGAAATAAATATCTTGAGGACCAGCAGACGATCATGGAGCTGCAAAGCATCCGTGAAAATCGACAAGCTGCCCAGCAGAAGAGGATCGAGCTCACTACCTTGGAACAAAAGATCAACAACGACCGTGAGTCTTGGTTATATCAGGTCAATCTACACTTGGAGAAACTACTGGAGAAGGCAAACAGGGACAAAACCATATTGAGGAGGATGGTTTGTCATTACAGGGCATGAAACATGAGCGCAAAGGCCCGAATAAGGAGCTTGAAGGCCAAACTAAGCAGAGCAACAAAAGAGGCAAAAGAGAAAGATCAGCTTTGAATCTTGGCTGACTCTTTTGTGGCCCAACATAGTGCTTCTTAGAGAACCTCCAGCCCAAATTTCAAGGAATTTGGGAAAATTTTGGTCACATGGTAATTTTTTGGCACAAACACAGGTTTTTTCTCTATACACGCTGCGCCGGTAGGATTGGGAGCTCCAAATGAGAAATGGTTTGCATTTTTGGATTCAACATGCAAAATCACGACTACTGGAACTTGAAGCAAGAAATTTGGGCATGATTTGAGTCTCCAGGAGGTCAAAAACACCCAAAAAATGGCCTCACTGCCCCTATTTTGACACACAGGAAGCAGTCTTGGGAGAATGAAGATTTGGAGGGGAAAATGAGCTCCAAATTCAAAAATTCCACTTGGTTTAGAAAGTAGACAGGACAGGCTTTCCAACGAACAAACTTGGGCACATTTTGGACTCCTGCAAGTGCCTCAAAACTAGCCTCAAATTGGCGTGATGCATACAGAAAAGGGCGTGACGCATATAGAAAAAAGGCCTAGAATGCCTCTGTTTCACGAAATTTCACTTCCCGACTTTTTGTAAGTGAGCCCACTCATATGCACTTCAGTTTTTCAGCACCTAAGGTGGTTTTAAAGTTATTTTCACTCCAGATGGTCAGTTGTGCAAGTGGCAAAAGAAGGCAAAAGGCCACCCAAGCCATTTGTCATGTTTGTGGTGCTGCACCTGTAGCTGTTGTTTGGCTCTCCACCTTCATTTTGTAATGATTCGAGTAACTCCCCAACCCTTGGGCATTCTATCTCTTCATGGCACATTCTATATATTGTATGCAAACCATTTTCAAAGGGTTGGTTGGCTTGTAACTTTTGGGAGACTGTGGGAAAGAAACTCTGTTTCTGCATTGTATATTTTTTATAGAGGATTAATTAAAGGCACTGGCTTTGTTTCATGAGATTCATGTGGTTGTGAGTGTATCAAATATGTCTCTTATGTTTCATATGTATCTTGTTATGTTTCATATCTCATTCATATTCATTTCCATTGAAATTTTCTAAGTTAGCTAAGGTAGAATTCAAGTTTATTGCTTTGCCTATGGGTAAAATTTCATGTTCAGTGTTCATTCTTCTATTGAAAAGGATTCATGTTGTCCATGCCCTTTTCACCCTCTTAATCAATCTCCATTCCACACTATCTTAAACTAAATTGCTAGGCTTTCCGCCTACCTTGCCTCACAAAATAATTTGTGCCTTTGTATTAAGTTCTCTGTTCATTGAGGTCCATTGGTCCCATAACATACCAGAAACACAGTCATTCATAAAAATCATTTCTTGTATCTGTATTCACTTACTAGCCTAAGATAAATAGTTCACTATAAGTCATATCAGGCCATTTCATTTATCTATTCATTGATCATGACTCTGAGAGAGCCCTCTCCTGTTCTAGTAGGGCTAGCTACCAGACTGAGTGTGGTTTGTGGTTACCCTGAATTTTGCCTTCCTTCAGCCTAAGGTAGATTTAGGTGCTAACAGAACATATCCTTCAAATAGTATCTGGGTCAAAGATGTTCTCGCTACTATATGGTTTCTCTCATTACAACCAAGTGCTAGTAGCATAACTAGATCGATTGAAAACTACCTTTGGGACCAAATGGGGAACATTTGCTTTCAAGAGAATGCCATTTGGGCTTATCAACATTGGTGTATTTCAAGGAGTGATGGATATCACTTTCTGTGGCCTTATTGGTTAGATCATATTTATGTATTTGGATGATGTTACTGTTTTTTCCAAAACAATATCAAATCATGTAAATCATCTTAAACAAATATTTGAGCAGTGTCACAAATATGAGATTTCTCTCAATCCCAAGAAAAGAATCTTTGGTTTGTCAAAAGGAACACTCTTAGGGCACATCATTGAAAAGAGTGGAATCAAAATTGATCCCAAGAGGTCAAATCAATCACACATTCTCTATCCTGGTTAATAGAAGGCTATGCAATCTTTCTTAGGAAATATTAATTTCCTAGGAAAATTCATCTCTTCTTATGCTTAGATAGTTAAGCCTATACAAGAGATTATTAAGAAAGATGAAACATATAATGGAATAAATAGAAAAATGATGATTTTTCTAAACTTAAGAAGGTTATTGTTGATGCACCCACATTATTCAGTCCAGACTATGGCAAAGATTTCTTGCTTTATACCTTTGCTTCGGATTCGCCTATTACAGACATATTGACTCAAAAGGATAATGAAGGAAATGAGTGACTTGTCTATTTTATGAGCACTGGCCTACAAAAATAAAAAATAAATCCAATTAGTGAATCAATACTTCCTTAAAGGTTGACCCCTTAATTGAAAAATTATTCCTAGACAAAGAAGTTGAAGTTCGCCCAGTGCGTTGCCAAGTGTTGTTGTTGCTACAAAAACCCCCAAACATTTCTCTACATTCAATTTCAGAGCCTACTTTACCATTGTATCTAATGTCACCTTGTTTGTTAAGTTTCATTTCATGTCATTCTATAATTAAAGTGTTATTGAGTGTTGTCAAGTGTCATTACATTGATTAGAACATTTTTAGTGCATTGTCTAAGTTTTCTTGATGAGTTGGTATGTGTCACACTTCATTTTATGTCTAAACTCATCATGTTTTCTCATTTTCCTATATTCTATACTTAGACAAATTTTTGTTTCAATGAAAACCCATTAAGGGAAAGATCATACAAGCACACTCTTAAGCCTTGATCAAGAATCCTTCATTATTCAAAAGTGCACCATGCACTCTTCAAGAGAACAAAGTGTACTCAAGCACTTTTCCTTTCCCTGTTTTGAATCACGCCCTTCCAGAAACCAAATATTACTTTGAGCACACTCCTTTGACCCAAACGAATGCACCCTCCTTAAGTGCATGAGAACACCCTGAAATCCTTAATCTCCACCCTTCAGCCTTCCATAGTGTGTCATGCGCCTTCTTGACCCTTTGAGCACATGAGTGCACTTCAAAGGCATGAAGCTTCATCCTTTAGCCTTTAGAATTGTTTCATGTTCCCTCTTAGGCCCATTGAGTGCATAAGCACACCCTGAAGGCCTGAAGCCTCTTCCTTCATACTTCAGGAGTGTGCCCTGCACCCTCCTTCTCTCCCTTGAGTGCACAACACACTTAGGAATACCAAAGCCTTCCCCTTATCCTTCGGACTTGTGCCATGCACTCTACCTTGATTATGTATTTTTATTGAGCATGAGTGCATATTGAATCCATGAAGACTATTCCCTTCAGCCCTAAATCCTATTCCCTTCAGCTCTTCAACCCTTCAACCTTTTAAAGTGAATCCTTTCACCCAAAATCTCTCCTTGTTCCTTTCAGACACAATAATAAGGCATGAAAATAAAATATGCATAAAACATGTTAGAATAGGATATTTTTAGGATGATGGTTTCTTGTCATGAGTAATTGTAGATATAGGTATTCAAGGAACAACATGGAAAGCATGCATAAGGAAGATCAAGAAAAGAAGGAAAACAAAGGGAGCATTGAAGAACAAAGAACACATTGAAATCTTGATGATCAAAGCAACTTGAAGACTCCATTAGATCAAAGGCCTTTGGAAGGTGAAGACATCAATTATTAGAAGCTACATGAGAATGACATCACCAATGGAAGCCATGTCACCATCGAAGAAGTTCCATGTCATAAGTCACTATTAGTGCTAGTCATCAGGGATAGTGACATGTCATGTCCTCATTATATGATGATGTGGAAGTTATGATGTAATGAGGTAATAATTTTAAAGACAAATAAGTGGAAGTCCAAGAGTCATGTATGGACAAAGGAGTCATGGAAGTCTGAGAGACATGTAATATAAAGAGTCATATGTAATTCTAAAATTCATTTCTAAGTCCAAAGGTTGTGTAGTTCCAAAGGTCATTAGGAGTTGGAAAGTCAAGAGTCATGGGGATGTGAAAGATCATGCCTCAAGTTATAAAAGGATCCTCATTACTCATGTAAAGGAGTCATAACCTTGACTTCTCCCACAAGGCATTAGAGAGAAAAAGTTAGTACTTTTTGGGAGCAAGTAGTGGCTCTAACTCTCCACTATTGGAGCTAGTTATGTTCATTGTATTTATGTATCTTGGAACTTTTTATTAATAGCGAATCCTTTTCAGGATAGCACATTTTCACACATGGATTGTGGATGTTTCTAATACTATTCTTTGAAGTTTTATGGTTCATGTTTGCTTTCACGTGTACTAATGTAATTGAACTATTTCGATGACTTTGGTGCTTAGCCTATTCGACATGTGTTGTAATGTTTATAACGATTGTTTCATCTAAGTGAACTACTTCACTTGATGTTAGACAAACCTTTCTCATTCATGTGTGTGTCTATTGTTGTATTACTATTACTTCCTCTTAGAGGCTCACTTTATTCCCCATTTGTAGTGAAATAACCATGATGCATCTACAATAACAATCACAAGGCACACTTGCTTGCTCATTCAAAATCACATGTGTGCTTCTCTCTCATGATAAATGCTAAAGTCAAGGCATATCTTTAATTAAACAGTAGTTAGGTTGTATTATAGATGGGACTCCTGCACTAAATTGTTTGAGGTATAATTGGGACCTCATATCAGGGAGATCCCTTGTATGTTGGCTATATCGAGAATCATCAGCAACTCAATACATCAAATGGAACTCTGCATGTGCCATTTGCAAATGTGATTAACAAGGAATGAGAAGTTATGCATAGGTGTGAAGAGACTGATTAATACTTATTTGACAGTCGACTCATTAGAGACACACCACAGTGTGAGGCTAAAAATGAAGAGGAGTGGGAGGATGTGTGACATTGATTTCCATTGTAGCTTATCCCTCGGAAAAGTAACTATCATCCTATTTACTAGAATCCATTTGAAACTCCAACCTGGAAGAGAAAAACATGGGAAGAAACTAACACAGAAATAGAGTTTTATTATAAATGTTTCATTTGTTATTCGAAGGATAGCCTCAGCTCAGATAACGAATTTCCCTCTTACAGTCCTTTTATTCTAGAAAATGAGCATATGAAGCAACTCTATTTCCCTCAGCAGAAATGCTAGGATTTGAATAGAATATAGTCTTCTTTTACTTTGACACTAGGTTTAGAAGAGATGGAGTTGGGAAAGGTCAACTCAAATGGATCAAATTCACATATTTTTGAGTTTTTACTTATGTAGAGGAATTTATGGATTCATATATCTCATTAATACACTATTGTCTCTTTGGTCACGATCATGGCCCTGATCCTCCTGGGTGTCTTGACCATGTTGATGAAAGAGACTCTGATTTTGCCTTTGAGAAATATCTCGTGAATCTAGATGTATAATTCAATAGCCTTAACATATATGCATCACATCTTCTCGAGGTGGAGAAACTATAATTGGAATTCAACATGGAAGCGGTAAAATCATCAGAACCAAAGGTGAGTGGACATATATATTGGTTGATTTCAAGGAGATTTTCCATGTACAAGGATTTTATAACGAACAGAACATATGCCAATCAAGTTAAATATATTGTCTCGCAAAATCCTAAATAAAATAAAGGTAATATATGGTAGACCATCATTAAGAGTCTTGTAAATGAGATAGGGGAACAACACTAGGTTGCTAAATTCCTCATTATGACTGCACATATTTTGGAGAGACAGGGAATTGTTTATGCCTACCAAAAGAAGTAACAAGCAATTTTGATTATTTTATACAAGATGTCTAAATTAGTAAAACATCTTAAGAAACATATTGAAAGACTTAGTTTGACAAAATAGATTAATCATGTAATGGAAACCCTAATGATGTTGATTGTGTATACCTCCACGTTCTACTGTGCCTAAACTGACTTTTCAAAAATTTCCAATTTTTTTATGGGTGCATAACCTCAACACATCTACTTATTATCCAAAGTGATTTGGAATGAATGTGTGCTACAATTGTTGAGTCAGTCAATCACCTAGGGAGATCTTCACATTTAAATACCAAGATTTGCGTAGTGTTTGTTGATGTATAGATGCACCATGATTGAAACAAATACGATGAATACATGGGAGAAAACAACAGTAAAGTGAAAACATGTAATGATAGTATTTAACCATCTAGACTGGAACGTATAAGATACAACTCAACTTTCATGCATGTACCAAAAGAAGTCAATGTTGAGCTGAGGAAAAGGTATATTTTCTCCTCATA
This sequence comes from Pinus taeda, assembly GCA_000404065.3. Classification (NCBI taxonomy): domain Eukaryota; kingdom Viridiplantae; phylum Streptophyta; class Pinopsida; order Pinales; family Pinaceae; genus Pinus; species Pinus taeda. The sequence continues at coordinate 132,188 of APFE030340090.1, forward strand.
AATAACCTAATTACGCATTTTTCTTCACATGTTTATCTTCATTTTATGCATAAAAATATAGGAAACAACAATAGACGCTGGGTAAAATTGATTAATAACAAATTAGATAAATCTAGGCACAAAAAACTGACTTCCACTTACTTTATATGCAGGGATGTGGATTGGACGATAGTTGTTGAATTGACAGAACAACAACAATGAGTAAAGGAAAAAAGGCAGTGTCTTGAACATGGAAGAAATCAAAAGACCAGGAGGACAAAGGTTATTTTATGATGAAATCAAATCGAGTATTTCAAAATCCTCAAGGTCCCCTGATCCTAAGGATTTGCTTTTATATATTTACTTTTCCAAATGTTATATAAAATTGTAAGGTGAAATGAACAACTAGTTTAGGAATTCGCAGATTGTAGCTATTCTTTTTGGACATATAATACTTTCATCTCGGTGATGTTGTAACTCTATTATTGATTTTAATGAAGAATATTGCGTTGAATTCATAATTGTATTCTAAATATCTAACAACAGGGACTTCTGGAGACTTTAGTCAATAGAAGATCTACTGCATCAATTGTGTTATAATTATTTATGTTTATTATTCATTGTTTATTACTATTAGTTTTCAAAGTTAGTATCATTCTGATTACTATGAGGATTAATGATTCTGATTTGCATTTTTTGTTCAATCAAGATTCTAGATTTAGCTGTGTGATGATGTTTATTGAATTGGTTATGTTAATTCCATATTGTTGTTCATTCTAAGGTAACACTATCATATATTTCGAATCTAGAGTGATTGCTCTCTATGAGATGTTTATATGGTTATTTATTGTTCAATTATCATAGTTTTCCCTCATGTTAAATAAGTTAGTTTCAATACCAGTTAGATTGTCATGTGTGATTCTTTCTATTTGTGTTCTAATTCAGTTGTTTGCAAAATAGATTAAGTAGCTTTGAAAGTGTGTTATAAATTCCTTTCAGAAGTATTTGGATTGAATATAGAGAAATAGACATTAGAAATTACAATGATTCTAGCATAAATTGACCTCTGAATTCACTACATATATAGTGCTGACACTCTTGAAATAAATAGACTTTCCTTGGGTTGATAATGAATGTAGGTATTAAAATTTCTTGTAATAAGACATCTTAGTGCGCCAACATTTTGGAATCGTTGTCGGGGAGAGTGTTGATTTTCTTTATCTTGTTGCAAGAGAATTGGGTTTTAAAAACGAGAGGTAAGAACTTGCGTGACCAACAAGTAAAGTTCTTGCTCATCAACCCGCCTTTCAGCAAAACCATAGAGGTTAAATATGAATAGTTTTTTATGAATGAATAGGAATAAAAATATAGAAAAATATCATAATCCCCCACTTAAATCCACAAAACCCAAGGGATCAGTGAGCCTTGGGAGAACAAATTTTATATATGAAATCATAAGAAAAGTAGAGTCTCAAGCATCAGTAGGATTCTGGACTATCTCTGGAAAAATCCCTACTATAATCCCTCAAGCAGCAAGCTCACCATCTGCATCTTACGCTGAGATTCATAGCCAAATGGGGGGATTTGAATAGAGTTTTTAGGTTACAACAAATTTACATTATGATCCTCTACAAGAGGGAAAATCATGAAACTTAAGAGAAGGAAAGGGAGAAACTAGTGGAACTGCTAAGGCAGGAACTCAGCTGTCTAAACAAGGATCTCCTATGATCCCAGATCTAGGTAGTGTTGCAAAACCAACTCGGATTGTGAATCCTTTACTTACTCAAATAGTACCCCCTGAAATCCCTGAAGGATATTGGCACATTTTTTACCAAATGGCGAATCTACCACCTCAAGGTCAGACCTCGACATTGGAATACCCCATAGTCGACCAAGTGGCTAATGCCTCAATGAAAATTATTCCCCTACAAAGCATCCAAAATTTTCATGAGATGATCATAGAGGATCTAGATGCCTTCTTATTTGTGTTTGATGTCCTCTATAGAGGATACTATACCACCAACCCTTAAAAACTAAAATTTTTCCCTTCTACTCTAAAAGGAGTAGCTTTGAAGTGGTTCATGGGTCTAGGTGGACATACTATTAACTCTTGGGATGACATGAAAACTTATTTTCTCACAAGATACTAGGACTTTTGCAAGATTAGGGAATTAAAATATGAAATCTTTAAGATGGCTGCAAAAGATAATGAAACTCTAGAAGAATATGTCGAATGGTTTCACTACAATTTGCAGAGATCCACTCACACCACTTTACCAAAAGAAGTCATGAGAGCTATCTTAATTAAGGGAATGAAATAAGAATGGATAAAAACTATAAATTTGATGGAGAAAGGATATATTTCTCAAGAATATTATGATGAAATCGTTCACTTGTGTATCAAGTGTTCACGAGATAGCACACACACAGTGTCAGGAAGTCGAGATCCTATGATCAGAGGAAGCAAACAACACAGTGGAGGCATAACAAGAATGGAAATCAGTAACCTCCTGTAAGACTTCAAAACGGACACCTAGGCACCCTTACAATTCAGTTGGATGTCCTACAGGCTAAACAGAAACAAGCCTTAGCAAAATAGAATTTGGCCATTTTCTGCCCACGCTGCCAGAAGATGCACAACCAACAGGAGTGTCCATTGGACATGATCCAGACATGCATCATCTGCACCAACGATCACACCACTGAACAATGTCCATCACTTCCTAGGCTAAAAGCATTTTGCAAAGAAGCAAAAGAAGAGATAGAGCCAGTATACTTAATGAACCAGCATCAACAATGGCAGGCCAAACCTATAGGTATGTCACAAGACACATCCTGGTTCTTTCCTTCTTCACCATTCAATCAGCAACAAAACCCTGAGGCAACATGGCAAGGCCAGTCACCTTACTCAAATTGGAAATCCCAGCCATTCCCCATGACACCTTGGAAAACTCAGTCCTTTCTGGGTACTGGCTGGCCAAATTCTCCTTTTACTCATGTTTGGTAAGGTAATCCATATCCATCCTAGTGGCCTTCCTCTATTTCTCAAAATCCAAACTGGTCTTTGAATTGGCAGCAATCTTTGGGGATATCCAATGCACCTATGGGGACAGGTCCTTAACCTCAACATGCATTATCAACCCCATATCCATTACAGCAAAATCATCAGCCCCTTTTGCATCCTCAATTTCCTTCTTAACTAAATTTGAATCCCAATAACAGACCCCTTCAGCTGTTGCAAATTTTCGAGAGCTCAGACTATAAGATTGAACAAAAAGAATGTAATGAACTTCGATTGAGGTTATGATGTATCATCACCCTTGAGGAAAATAGAGACCAACCATCAATTGAGTTGGAAACCCCACCTGTACATATATGATCAACTATAATTGACTTAGAAATAAAACAAGGAGAAGATACAGATCAGTGTAGAAATCCCGAGAAAATCATAGTTACTTCTCCCCGATTCCCCAAAAGGTTAACAATACCTAAGCCATTTGTTTATCCAAATTTTGAAGTTGTAGGGGAACTAAAAAATATTTGTATTAAAATTCCTGTCCTCCAAGCCATCCAAGATATTCCTCTTTATGCTAAAACGATTAAAGAGCTATGTGTAAAGGAGCATGTGAGGAAGGCAAAAACTTCACCTACCATTCATGTTGTAGGGACCTTATCCGATTTACTCTTGGGAGGGGAAACTCTGGTAAAGTATGAAGATCCTAGGAATCCCATAGTTACAGTTCAAGTATATGGCCACTCCTTTCCAAACACACTAGTTGATCTGGGTGCAACCATTAACATCTTAACAACAGAAACCTGTCAGACACTCGGTATTACATCTCCGGAACCGACCACCACCCTCCTAGAACTTGCTCATTGTTTGGTGGTAAGGCCAGAGGGAAATTTACAAGATATTAAGGTTTTCGTTGATTCATGGGAGTATCCAGTAGATTATCTTGTTATAAACCCAAAGAGTCGATTGGATGGGCACCCTCTAATTTTGGTCCGACCTTGGCTGGAAACAGTCGATGTTTACATAGGCTGTTGAGAGGGCAACATGATTATTGCTAAAGGAGATGTTGTAAAAAATATTGTTTTATATCCTCCTACCAAACCAAGTTTTCCCATTGTAAAAATATGTAAACAACCACCTATATACCTGGAAGAAAGCATTCATTCACCACTTACAGTAGCATAGGCACTTGAATTCAAGAATCAGACTGAAGATGATGTTATCAACAACTTTATCAATCAGCTGGCCAATGTGAACAATGTCAAATGTCAAATGTTAAAAGCAATTCTTGATAGTGAAGCCTTGGAAGACCCTTTGAAATATATTAATGATCAACATATCTAGACAATTGTTGTTCATAACTGAAAGCGTGTTGAAATTTAACCAGGCAAGGTTTTAAACATTAATGATAGCCTGGACAGTGAACAACAGAAAAACTTATTCAAGTCCTACAAAAATATAAAGGGGATTTTTTCTGGGACTATCCTGACATGAATGTCATAAACCCACAGTTATATACACATCATATGTACACTGAAAAGGATGCTTGTCCTATCCAGAAGCCTTAGTAGAGATTGAATATGCATCTCAAGGAAATTGTAAAAGAAGAGCTATAGAAGCTACTGGTCATGAATTTAATTTATCCCATTTCAAATAGAAAATGGGTCTCTCCATTGGTAGATGTCTCTAAGAAAAATGGGAAGTGGCGTATCTATGTGGATTATCATGAATTGAACAAGGCAACACAAAAAGATCACTTCCCTCTTCCATTTATTGATCAAGTCCTTGATACTCTGGCAGGGAAGCAGTTCTTTTCCTTTCTAGATGGCTTCAATGGCTACAATCAAATTCAAATTGCCCCTGAAGACCAAGACAAAACAAGCTTCACATGTCTGTGGGGTACATTCACTTACAAAGTGTTACCATTTGGGTTATGCAATTCCCCAGCTACATTTCAAAGAGTCATACTCATTATTTTTGTTGACCTGATAAATGAAGGGCTTGAAATTTACATGGATGACTTTACCCCATATGTGGATGACTTTGATCAAGCGCTACAAAAATTAGAGAAGGTTTTGGAACAATGCATCGCTACTTGGCTACGTTTAAGTAACGTCAAGTGTGATATGATGATGACCGAAGGCATAATCCTAGGACATTACATTTCTGCAGTAGGGATACAAGTAGATCCAACAAAGATACAAGTAATTCTTTTTCTACCTACACCCTGTACTCAGACAGAGGTATGTAGCTTCCTTGGATATGCAGGCTATTATCTCAAGTTTATAAAAAACAAAAATTCACAAATTGTTGCATCTTTATATGTTTTCACTGGAAATGTTGACTTTAAATGGTCTGACAAATGTGACAAAGCTTTTATAGATTAAAAGAAACCAGTTTCAACAGCATCAACATTACATGCACCTAACTGGGAGCTACCCTTTCACGTCTCCATGAATGCAGCAATAGGCACTGTCCTCGGCCAAGAGGAGGACAAAAAACCTTATGCTATATTATATATCATCAAAAATATTACTGTTGTTGAACTTAATTGTATAGTAACAGAAAAGGAAGTCTTAGCTACCATTTATGCTATAAACAAATTTAGACATTATATAACTGTCTATCAAGTTTTTCTATATATTGATCATTCCACCATTAGGTACTTAGCCAACAAACCTATTACAATTGGTCGAGTGACTCGTTGGTTATTTCTTTTGCAGGAGTTTGATATCACCATCAAAGATCGATCAGGGAAGGAAAAACCAGTCATTGATTTTCTGTCTCGAGCTCCAAAGATAAATGATCCATTGGCAATGGATGACTAATTTCTAGATGAACATTTATTTTCCGTAGCAGTTAAAGTTCCATGGTATGCAGATGTAGCAAACTATATGGTAGTAGGAAAGCTACCCAGGCACTTGACAGCAAGGGAAAGGAAACAGATTGTTCAGCACAGTCCATGGTTTTTTTGGATTGGCAGATACCTTTTTCATACAGTGTCTAATTGTGTATACACAGATGTATTCATGAGGATGGAATCTATGACATCCTAAAGGCTTTCCATGATGCACCCTGCAGTGGACACTTCACAGTTCATAGGACAGGGCATAATGTATTACAGATGGGCTATTATTGGCCCACTGTTTTTAAATATGTTAAGAAATATGCCCAGGCTTGTGATAGCTGCCAAAGGATGGGCCGACCTGGTCAATCTGATGAAATGGCACTGCAACCCCAATTGGTGATAGAACCTTTCAAACGATGGGCAGTGGATTTTTTGGCCCATTTCATCCGCCATAAAACCAAAAGGCCTATATACTAGTTGCCACAGATTATGTAACGAAGTGGGTAGAAATAGTAGATTTTCCAAGAGCTACAGAAGAAGTTGTAATCAATTTCTTTTTTGGGCTATTTTTACAATATGTTTTACCTCGGGAAGTGATAACGGATGGAGAAGGGAAATTTGTAGGACACATAGTTACAACCACTTTAAGGAACCACCACATTACACATAGAGTCACTTCCCCATATCACCTATAAGCGAACGGGCATGTTGAAAGAACCAATAAGGTCATCGAAGCAATTTTAACCAAGACAGTCTCAAGACGTTGGCGGGACTGGGCTGCTAGACTGCCATAGGCCTTGTGGGCCTATCATAGCTTGTATTTTGCAAAGAGCTTATCTTTCCTATTGAATTTGAAATAAAGACTCTAAGAACAACTTAGGAATTCAGATTGGATCTAACAGAAGCCCAAACCTAGTGACTTCAACAAATAAATGAATTGGATGAGGCTCAACTACTTTCTCTACAACGCACTGCAATTATGTAGCATCAAAGAGCGGAGTAGCACGAAAACCTTATTAAAAAGAATATTTTTCAAAAAGGAGATTGGGGACTTCTCTATGACTCTATATTCCAAGACTGTCCAGGCAAGTTACAAACAAGGTGGCATGGCCCTTATGAAATTCAAGAAGTACATAATAATGGTACTCTCATTTTGACTACCATCGATGGGTCTAGCCATTCTTTCAAGGTGAATGGGCATTTGGTGCATCTTTATCACACACCACTCACCAAGGAGTCTTTTTGTCAATAGGTATGTGATGACCCCACCATGCAAATTTTAGCTGCAGGGAGTAATGACCTGACAGCTTTTCTCTCATCAAATGGTATCTTTCTTTAGTTATAAATAATGTATATATTCTTTTACGATTGATTGCAATCTAATTAGGCATCACCCTATAAATATGATGATTCCTCTTGCCTTTGGGTGTGTTTAGTGAGTGTTGTTCAATCGATTGAACGATTGTTGTTCAATCAATTGAACATCACTTACCTTTGTGTGTATGTTGTTGTTCAAATTGATTGAATGACTGTTGTTCAAACAATTGAACAACACTTACATTTGTGTGTATGTCATTTTTCAATTGATTGAACGATTGTTTTTTAATCAATTGAAGAACACTTATTTTTGTGTGTACGTTGTTTTTCAATCATTTGAACGATTGTTTTTCAATCAATTGAACAACACTTATTTGTGTGTGTGTTCTGTTGTTCAATCAATTGAACATCACTTTTTGTGCTTTGTTATTCAATCGTTTGAATGATTGTTGTTCAATCAATTGAACAACACTTTTTGTGTTTTGTTGTTGAATCAATTGAACAACACTTTTTGTGCTTTGTTGTTCAATCATTTGAACGATTTATGTTCAATCAATTGAACAACACTTTGCATGTTTTGTTTTTCAATCATTTGAATTATTGTTGTCCAATCAATTGAACAACACTTACTTTTGCGTGTTTTTCCATTCAATTGATTGATTGAATGACTGTTGTTCAATCATTGGAAATATTTTTGTTCAATCAATTGAAAAACACTTTTGCATGTTTTTTTGTTCAATCGATTGAACGATTGTTGTTCAATCAATTGAAAAACACTTTTGTGTGTTTTGTTGTTCAATCAATTGAACGGTTGTTTTTCAATCAATTGAACAACACTTTCTATGTTTTTTTTTGTTCAATCGATTGAATGATTATTGTTCAATCAATTGAACAACACATTTTCATGTGTTTTGCTATTCAATCATTTGAACGATTTTTGTTCAATCAATTGAACAACACTTTTTGTGTTTTGTTGTTCAATTGATTGAATGATTACTGTTCAATCAATTGAACATCACTTATTTGTTTGTGTGAATTTTGTTTTTCAACCGATTGAACGTGTGTTGTTCAATCAATTGAACAACACTTTTTGTGTGTATTTTGTTGTTCAATCTATTGAATGATTGATGTTCAATCAATTGAACAACATTTCTTGTGTGTTTTGTTGTTCAATCAATTGAATGATTGTTGTTCAAACAATTGAACAACACTAATCACTTTTTTAAGTGTATGTTGTTCAATCGATTGAATGATTGATGTTCAATCAATTGAACAACCCCAATTTTTATTTTTGTGTGTTTGTTGTTCAATCGGTAGAATGAATAACTGTGATTTATCTTTGCTATTTTTTTTTCCAGTTGTTATTTTTTCTATTTCTTTCTCTTTTAAGTTTTGAATAAAAGCCATTTAGTTGGATATATGCCTAAGATAAAGAAAAACAGTAATGTTAATACCATTATGACCTATGAAACCTTTTGATGGCCATATTTATTCAAAAGCTAACATGGTGCATCTTTATAATCACTGGTTGAATATCTTCTCTTTGGACACATCATAAATTGATTTATTATTCTAATACCATGATGGTTTATCTTTTACACTTTCAAATGGATAAATCCTTTTGATATGATGATATGGGGGTAAAAGCATAACCTTCATTGGAATTTTTTTACTTCCTGCACCATCCCTAACTCTTAAGGAGTAAATGAGTCTCCCTCTTTTTACAATAAAAGCATCAAAATATTAAAATATTAAAATACAACAAATATTGTTTTAAAGAGGATAGAGGGTCTCATCACAAGCTAGCCTACCATGATCATAAGGATGTAACAAGTGGCATTCCATTATGGCCACTACACCTAGGTAATGACCTTCTTGATAATTAAAACTATCATAAGGACAAGGGGTCTCATCACGAGCCAGCCTGATCACTTTGTTATATCCTGGTGAATGGCACTATGATTATTTGCTTACCATGCCAGCATAGTGGTCCCTTTTTTATAGCAAATGAAAAGGGAGAATCATCTAAATACTAAAAACAGGACTCTGGCTCATTTGTGGGGTTAAAAAGTAACCCTGTCGAGGCTATGAACGTATGTTGGCAGCAGTGGCTCTGCTTGTGGTATTGAAGTACTATGTGACACTGCCAAATGCTCTCTATTCTATTACCACATATTGATTCATTTCTAAAGGAAAATTTCCATTTGAACAACATTCCTAAAAGGCAACATGCATGGTAACTTATATCTTATATCCATTATATCATATTCATCCAATCACTTTACTGTCAATCATTAATATGTATCGTCAGTCGTGCGTTTACCACTTTGCCACATAAGGTAAAAATCAATTGACATAATGGTATAAATCTCTATTTTATTTTACAGGCATTTCAAATATTTTGACGTGTGATTGTCATTGACGTTTATTGCATCGCTTTCATTGATTGGTTGCCTGCATTTATGATTTATTGACGCTTTCTCCATTAATTCCCATGCTTGGCAAGCGTGGATGCCCATTTCTGATTAAAGGGGGGATGGTCTACGTATGAACAACATGTGTGACAATTTATGGATAGCTGTGTGATGATTATTAAATGGATTTCTGGTTAAAGGAATGCATGATGATTGTGGGTGTGTAATAATTATCAAACCATTTCTGAATGGAGGAAAAAAGGAAACCATTATGAATATCATGCGAATTGATTATGGTCCTCTATAAAATATTGCTGATGAGACAAATAATTTAATTGTCTGTGATATTAATTCTCAAAACAACGTCATTTTCCTGTCAATAGCTTTAACATTCTATGTTGTTGTTCCAAACTGTGAAAGAGTGAGAGAAGTGCATGCAAGTGAACCAGCCACAAAAAGCAACACCCATGGGAGGAAAGGCCATTCAAAATGAACCCACATTGCTCAGGGTATCGCCAGGCTCGTTCAGTTCTTGAGCGTGCTGGCTGGCTACAATATTTGACCAAATTATAGGGATTTCACAAGGAGATGACACTTGAATTTCTATAGCCACACCATGGTGAGAGGCAGGAACATAACAGTCTTCGAAGAAATCATAGCTGAAGTCATTAAAATTCTAGCAGAAGGAACAAGATGGACAGACAAACATGTTCTTCTGCAGGAAGCAGTTATAGCATTTTAGGACCCAGATGAGCAATTGGTGTGAAAAGGAAAAGGGGGTTCACCCTACAACTTTGAGATAGCCATGGCAGGAATTGGCAGCCATTGTGCAGAGGTAGATCATGTGCGACGGATGATAGGACGTGATAAAACCTCACCAACTTAAACCATTAGCCATTTTAAAACAAAAAAGTACAATTAACCTGCCATTTTATTTAAATTTTGTATTGCATGATGTTTCCTGTCGGGTTAGAAAGGAAAAGGACCCACATATAGTGATCAACCATCATGGGCTGATCAAATTAATCATCACTCATGGACTGGCCCAGCAACAGCTAACCTGGGATAAACTTATGAATCCTACTCTGGCCCCACCTATAGAGAACCCAACAGTTGAATAGTAAGGGCCAAGAGTGACAAGTCTGAAAAGGAAACAGAAAAGGAAGAATCCCTCTTTGGCCTCGGACCCAACAAAGCGAAGACGATCTGCTAGGTTAATGTCACAGTGACACACCCCAATTCAAATAGATGAGGCAGGGCCATCTCACATACCCCCTCTAAGTCCACAAGATGTCTCTCGGCAAGACTATGAGGAAGAGGTTGCCCATGTACTGGAAAACATGGGGATATTTGGTGAAGGAAGGGAGCAATCTGAGAATTCTGAAGGGAAAAATTATGCCCCCAACTAGTCTACCCCTGCTGGCAATCCTGGTCATGTTGAAACCCTGTTGTTTACTGATAATGTGGAAGAACAAAGGGAACCAGTTCCTTATATGGAGGATCCCTTTGAATCAGAAGTGAATGCAGAGGAAACCATTAGGGAAGGAAATCAAGCAAAAGCTACTAGTCCACTAGAACCCCCATCTAAGGAAAACCCTTTTTTATGAAGTTCCTAGAGGACGAGGCCCACCTTGAAGTAGACCCTGAAAACAATAATTGCTCAGGAGACACCATTCCATTGGGGTTTCCTTAGAGGGAAACTCATGAAGCTAGAGACCTGGAAGGTGAAAATACATTAGGAGACATGGTCCCATTAGAACCCCATCCTGATGTTGACACAATTCCACCTGAACAAGGACCTGAAGTAAATACAGTCATGCCACCTTTGGTTAGAAGCATCACAACATAGAAAACATACAAGGACGGACTTATGAAGATGCTTACGAAATATAGGAGGAAAAAGAAAATTAAGCAGCTAAGATAGTGGTTGGAAGAAGTAGTTAGGGTTAAGAAAGTGAAAGCAGAATTCGAGACCACGGGGACCCAAACTGAACATTGCTATAGGGAAGATGTTGAAACCCGGATTGAGACCATTTTGGTTTATTCAAAAGAAACCCAAATAGAGCTATGTCTTTTAGAAGATAGTGAAATGCAGATAGAAGATCCTTGTGTTTGCCCATAGGAAGCCCAAACGGACTTCCCTACTGTTGATGTTGTCGTTCAAACTGACACTGAAGAAAAAACCCAAGCTGATTATTGCATGATTCAAGAAGCAGTCGAGGTTACTGTTCAGACTAACCCAATGGAAACACAAGAAGATGAGGTCCAGATAGAAGAGACACCTGCCTACATTCCCTTGGTAAGGGAAGCGGTCGTTAGGAAATTGCATAATGAACTAGTTAAGAGTCAATAGGAATTGACTCGACATAAAGAGGAAGTAGTGCCCTTGCAAGTATACCAGGAGTTACGAAAGAAATTTGAGGCACTCACGGTCATAGAGGATGAGCCTTTTACTAATTATGAGGATGAACAAAAGAAAGTCGAAAAAGCATAGGTCAAGTTGTAGAAAGCTAAATTCTAGCAATTGGAGACTCTTTGCTCTATTTATTTAGATGCCTTGTCATGTGAGCTCATGCTACCACCTACGCATTGTTTCTTTTTTTTATTGATAAGTGGGTGAATCCTGAAAATCACGCTTACCCTATGGCTGAGAGGCCACAAATCAATGGCATCTAAGCCGTTAAAGTCACCCAGGGATTGCACCCGGCCTGAGCCGCACCAGCGGAAACCATGATTGATTTTTGGTATCAGTGAGACCAGAATCGGTGACCTTTGCTTATGGAGCGCCTTAACAATGCGATCCTTCACCGACTATTCTATATCTCTTTGATACCACCTACGCATTGTTATTACTAGAAAGATATCTCTTATTGAAGGTCAAAGCTGTTAAAGCTGGAAAGTCAATAGAAATTAAGGCCACCCCAGATTTTGTCAAGAGTTTCAAGGAGCAAAACTGAGCAAGTATAGTGCCTCCTGTGTGAATTGTACATGCATAATTTCTTTATAGAAGATGACTTAGACAACAATCCTAGCCCCTTCATAGGGGATATCCAATTCCAATTTTTTTTTTCCTTTTCCAATAACCAGATAAAATGGGCTAAAGCCCATAATACTTTTAGAAAGCGAGAATATGGCATAGACTTATGGGTTAGGGGAGAGCCTACAAAACCCTTGCACCTCTCTATCTAGCACAAATAGTTCATGAAACGAACAAGTGTTGTGGGCTAATTAGGACCGCTGAACACAAACATTATACAGGTAGGGAAGGAATACTTCCATGAAATCAAAGAAGAAGCTTTATTTGCAGCTAGACAGAGATGGGAAGCCTCCAGCAATACTATCAGGGACAAAGAGCCATTTGGATTTAGGAATTTCAAAGCTACCTCCAATCGCTTACTTAAATACAACAACATGATCTTGAGCATGGGCTCTGAGTGGATAGGGTGTCGATATAGAAGTCCAATTATCTGGTATCCCCCAAAACATGCTCGAACATTAATTGACAAGAGGGTGCTGCAAAGCGGTTCGAGCATTTGAAAGTGTGTTATAAATTCCTTTCAGAAGTATTTAGATTGAATCTAGAGAAATAGACATTAACAATTGCAAAAAATATAGCATAAATTGACCTCTGAATTCACTTTATATATAGTGCTGACACTCTTGAAATAAAAAGACTTGCCCTGGGTTGATAATGAATGTAGGTATTAAAATTTCTTGTAATAAGACATCTTAGTGCACCAACAGTGAATGACCCATAATATTCCTTCTTAAAATGAGTAAATTGTGATAGCTTCAAATGCTCAAACATTAACTGACAAGAGGGTGTTTCAAAGTGGTTTGTCAAAACCTCTCATCAATAAATCAATTGGTCTAAATTAATTGTGACACCCCTCCATCGCATTCCAAAACGCCATGCAACCTATCACAAAGAATTTTGTGGTTTCTCAAAACCACATGTGGTTTTTACCAACATAGCATGTGACGAATATCACATGCTTGCATAGCTTCCACAATAGCCTCAGTTATTGTTATTATTTTGTATAATTAAAATACCTTGGGTTGACTCATGCATTCTTCATTTTAAAAATAATGCTATGATGTTTAGTCAAAAGCCCCTAGCCATTTTTTTTAATTTAATTTATTTTTTATTTATTTTTTATTTTTATTTTTTCCAGTACAAAAAAAGCATAATAAATTATATTATATGATCAAAATACATGATACAAACATCATTTTGCTGAGTCCATAACATCATTCAGTCCATTTGAGAAAGCATGTCATGCTTCCCAATCCAAAAAACCCATAGCATACAAAATACAGAAAGAACAGTCAATAGGCCCAACGTTGTTCCAAAATTTAGAAGAGATAGACAAAGATAAATACAACAAGACATACATTCAAATTAGGTATTACATGGTTTATCAAATACACCTCATATCCATCCACCCATGCAAGAAAGCTAGCAGTTTTAGTAATAGAAGACATACAAAAATATATAAAAAAGGAGGGGAGGTAGGAATTACCTAGGGAAAGGAAATTCCCCAACATCAAGTACATTGTGGCCCATAGTTATATCAATGTACATATTAAAAAAATTACCTTGTAGTCCCCTCTTTGAAAGATCATCAACAACTCTGTTTTGTTCTCTGCCTATGTGCATAATTGTAGAATTGTTGAGTTGATTTCATAGAAGCCCAATTCTCCCTAACCATCCAAGAAGCGATGGATTTTTGATGTTTGCGCAACCCTTTACCTGATCGATGATAATCTTGGAATCCCCATAAATATGAATGTTAGGGATATTAAGAAAATTGGTGAACCATGATAGACCCCACAAGGCCATTGCTTCTGCCCTGGTATTTGTACCACTTCCCCCATTCCAGTGAATCCTGTATGCCAATTCATTTGAGATGACAATCCAAAAACCACATCCACAAGTATTCCTTTGTGCAGCACCATCAAAAAAACCCATTGGATACTCCATCAGTGTCCTAGTCTGCTTGTGTTGAGATTTTTTGGAGCATATATCGTGAGAAGTGAGCATAGATAGATTTTTTATAGTTCTCTCATATACCATAAAGAAATCTTCAGTAGAGTTCTGAAAAATGCACTTGTTTCGCCATTTACATATAGCCCAGAAAAGAAAAAGTGGAATGATTCTCCATGCAATCTTCTGAGTGCTCCACCACTTCATACAATTCACAATGCAATCATGTTGTATATAAGGAAAACCGATAAGAGATGACAATTTTTTCCATACCTGAACCGTGTGATGACACTTGAGAAACATATGATTGTTATTTTCTACATCCATTCTACAAATAGCACAAATACTAGGACCATGCCACTGTCGCTTCTGCAAATTCCCCCATGTAAGATTTTTGTTATGATAGACCAAGTAGGAGGAAAGGATAATTTTGTTTGGAATTTTGGTCCTCCAGAAGGCACATAAAATAAGATGCTCCCCCCACCTTGCTTCCCTGTCACAAAGAAAAAGATAAGTATCAGCAATAATGATGTTTCCATACTTCATCTTCCCTGACCAAATAAGTTTTTCATGTATCCCCACACAACAAATATCGAGATGTTTCATGCCAGCGATAATCTGATTCCACTCCAGCTCCATCTACCCTACCAGACCCATCTCCAGTGTGCTTTTCCATACAGGTCAAAGACCTTGCCGATATGATATAGCTTGACTCCATAAATATATTCCATGACCATGTAAGTAGTGTATGAACCCCATATTGATATTACGTTCGATTCCAGAACCCATAATATGGTCAATGACATTGAGGATCATGTGGCCGGATCCCATAGACCACGCAAGTTATTGTAGAAAGATCTTAGCAACCTTATGAAAGCTAGGCCATATTGTCAATCCATGGAGGGATCCAGTTGTGCCTTTCCAGTACTGAAACAGAATATCATGGTCCTTTAGAAATTTATGTCTGATCACCCTACTCCAAGTGCTAGTCCCAAATATACCCTCCATAAAGATTTGATCAGTAACGACCATCCAAAACAATGGAGATCCATTACCCCCAAACCACCCATGGCCTTTGGAAAACTAGTGTTGGACATATTAACTAGATGAAATTTCCTTTTCCCATGACTCCCCCGATATGAAATTAGCCATGACTCGATTAAGACTATTAATGAAAGTGACAGGAATATGAAAAAGGTGTGCCCAGTATACGCCCAGTTGAGTGAGAACAACTTGGGTAAGCATAGCCCGACCCCCCAGTGACAAACATCTAAATTCCCATCCAGATATCCTTTTAAAAAACAGTCCACAAGCCATTTCCAATCGGCAATCCTGTAACTACATGGCTTGATATGGTACCCAAGGTACTTCATACCATTTTTCATAATCTCTGCCTCTATACCAAAAAGTAAATTAATATATGCAATTATTTCCATGTCACAACATCCATGAAAAATAATAGACTTTTGAATATTCATATGCAAGTCAGTGGCGTTAGCAAAGTTCGTGAAAATATGGAAAAGACACAACCATGCAAATCAATATAACATACCCATGATGAGTACATCATTGACAAAGAAACCATGTGATATTTTGATGTTGTTCCCCATATGCAGAGCCTAGAATTGATCACGCACCACCGCATTTTTGATATGCAAAATTAGCTCGTCCATCGCCAAAATGAATAAAAGAGGAGAAAGGGAGCAACCTTGATGAAGTCCCCGACCAATGAAAAAGAATTGAGTTGGATATCCATTGATAATCACAGCATAATTGACATTTAGTACACATGCCATTATCCAATCAACACATCTGGGTTGTAAGCCAATTTTGTAAAGAACAAGTCTAAGATATCCCCAATCCAGA
Organism: Pinus taeda; assembly: GCA_000404065.3. Taxonomy (NCBI): domain Eukaryota; kingdom Viridiplantae; phylum Streptophyta; class Pinopsida; order Pinales; family Pinaceae; genus Pinus; species Pinus taeda. Next base: position 148,612 of record APFE030340090.1, read on the forward strand.
CAGTTGTATGCCTTCTGTAAATCCACCTACATAATGGCAACATTGAGATGTTTTGTATGTATCGAATGCATACATTATTTTGCATTAGAAACTGCATCATGAATTTGTCTGTCCCAAAGGAACCCATATTGTTCTGGAGATATGTGGCGCAATAATATACTCTACATACGACCAACAATAGTTTTTTATATGACTTTGTAAATGAGATTACATAGTGATATGGGCCTGTAATCCACGAAGCAGGACGATGGGTAGTGCTTCGAGGTAAGAGCAATGTATGTGGAATTTATGAGCTGGTGTATATTCCCCATGACCCTCGACTCCTCCACCATGTCCAATAGGTAACTTTTAAAAAGATCGAAAAATTGTGTAAATAGTTCCACCGTCCACCCATCCAGTGCTAGACATTTATCACCTTTGAAAGATTTATGAACCTCATGAAGTTCATCTTCAGTGACCTTCTTGTACAATGCAACGTTTGAATCCTCATCGTACATAGTAGGATATGAATCAACCCCCATATAATATCTTCCACTTTAATACCCTCATTACGGCCATAAGCCATCTGGAAGTGGGAGACATTGGCTTAATTAATATCCTCCCGTGACTGTATATATTGTCCATCAACATCTTTTATCTCCATATAGAATTTATGTTGTGCCTGTGATTTGCATATCGATGGAAGAATTTTGCGTTTCATTCCCCTTCCTTGATTTATAAGGCCCGAATCTTCAAGCGCCATGTGGATTCCTCCATAGATAGGATATGTTTCTTCTTTAGCTCTAGGGCCTGAATGTGAGTCCAAGTAGATTCTGGTAGGCTATTGGTGGCCATCAAAGAGCATTGAGCATCCAGTTCACATTGAATATCACTTAGTTAATTTTGTAGAGTCTTCGACTTCTGCATCTACCAAGATTTAACCTACCCACGAAGGATATCCAACTTGTCAAGGATGTGAACCATAGGATATGGACCCTTAGCATGATCACAACTCCATGTAGTCTGCACCAATAAGTTAAAGTCTAGGTCATCTAACCAGGTCCTATTGAATTTGAAAGGCATGCCAAGATGAATGTCCACCCTCCTCCATTGTAAGGTAATGGGCCTATGATAAAGCATAAAGTTAATAATAACCTCTGCTTGGACATCACCAAGATAAGCCGCCAACTATTCATGCACTAAAAACCGATCCAATCTCTTAGCAACATACACCACCCCAGCTCAGGAATTGTCCCATGTGGGAGCCATTTTAGTAGGCCATATATCCAAAAATTTGTGCTCTAGAATCGTATCAAGAATCATCCCCACCAGTGGATCAATCTTCCTGGACCAGCCTCATACTTTGTCCAATCCAATAATGCAGTTAAAATCCCCAACAATCATGAGGGAGGCCAGCTCCATAATCCTAGATGATATCAGTCGGTCCTAAAATATAGCCGTATCCCTATATGGAGCATATATATTCAGGATATGGACATGCCCACCTAGTCCACAAATATTCCCTTCAAGTAGAATGCCAACAAAACATTTGAAAGCCTTGATCTTAACCCTTCAAGGGTCCCATAAGGCCACAAGACCACCAGATAGACCCGTAGCAGCAGTGGTAGTGATATGCCAATCTGGAAACATTTTCCAGAAGTATTGTACAACATGAGGAATAGAATGCATGGTTTCTTGAAGGAGAATTGTATAAGGATGTAAAGAGAAAAATAGTTGCTTGAGAGCCAGATATTTCAGGGCAACCCCTAGACCCCTAATGTTGAGAGAGATAATAAAATTCATGTTAACCCCTATTCGAGCAACTGTGCTCCAAGGGCCCATGAGGGAGGAATATCAACAATAGGTACACCAACCAGAAAGTGATCCATATGAGACATAAGTGGGATAGGCCTAGGTCTTCCCCGAAAATGTCAACTGCGATGATTTTGTTTCCATCGAACAGTAATATTCCCAGTAGAGGTCGGGCTTATGTGAGAAGATGAGGAGCTAGATGGCTTATGGATAATAAGCATGCGCAATTCCAAAGTTTTCCTTTATAGAAGGAAATCTAGGTCACTGCCAACAGAGTTTGTGGGATAGGAAAGTGGCAAATTAGGCATAGTGATGTTACTTCTAGGCCTCGTAGCCTGATTAGGAAAATGAGAGGGTGATGGAGAGGGTACGTGAGTAATATGGGATGTGGAGGGAGCGTCATAAGACAAAAAAGATGCCAAAATAAGTGTCAAGATGTCTTGATAGGGGTGAAAAGATCTTGTAGAGGATTTTTTGTTATGATTAAAATGACAAGTAGGGGCTGGGATATCTAACTTCGCAGAGGACATAAGGGATGATGGTACCGTGAGGGTGAGGAGCCATATATCAAGGAGCCATTTGCATAAGGATGGAAAGAATGTGAGCCATGGAAAATACATGAATTATGTCATGTTGTAAAAACATGTTGATTGCCCGTCCTAGGATGACCCCCACCATATTAATATTTCAATGATGTGCTAAAACAGGTCCATCCTTGTATATGTCCACCCGAATGACGTGGACATTGGGCCAAGAGGTGCCTAGTATGATGAAAAAAAGAGCATCTAAAAGGAATGCCCTAGAAATATAGCCTCTGTGATAAGTGATTCTCCCCCCAGTGTAGTTCAATGTGGTCCAAACTCCCCCCCTCCCCCAGTACTCCTTCTCAATCAGGATCCAAGCGACGTGTTTGTCAGGTGCACCCAAACAACATGGATCAACTTAAACAAACTTGCCAATGGCATTACCAATATCCATAAGAACATGCTTTATCAAAAGCTCAATTGGTAATCCAGGCAATTTCACCCAAATGAGTTTGTTCTGTGGCGTGTTGTTGAATGGATTGTACCTAATGTACTAGGAGTGGAGTGCCAAGAAACTTCTACCATTAATCCATGGAACATCTTTGATTTTAGCCAAATCCTCTTGACTGAGAAAGTGAAAGCTATACAAACCCCTCAGTAGTTGCACGACAGTTAGTTTTCCATTTTCTTTCCACCCAAATTCTCGTCTCAGAATCACTTAGTTTCATGAAATACCACTAGTCGACGAGAAAATGCTTCTGTAAACTAGAGATGCGATCAATCAAAACAACATTATCGAAAACCAAAGCAGGCAGTGGGGAGGTGGTCTTGATGGAGCGTTGTTGATGCCTGGATTGATGATCATAACTTGCATGCTCGCCGCCTTGCAATTAAGGGATGCATGACCACCATCTAGCACCTGTACGTCACCTAGGATAGTGTGCCAAGCATCTAGGGACCATGGGCCACCTCGACGATCAACCCCTGATGATTGTAGTAGGTGCGACTCAGCATCCATTGTGCCCCAGATGAGAGCCTCATGGGCTAACGTGTCGGAGTCAAGAACATCCATACCCCTCAAAAGGGAAAGAAATTCACAAAGAGATACCCACGAGGGGTACCTTAACAGATATAATGAAAAAGACAGAGGGTAGTTAAGAAAATAAAGGAAGAATGTCCCAGTAGTACCACCCCAAATCTCAGGATCTAGATAGGCATTGTTCACGAGAAAAAAGAGCATGTGGGGAATAAAGCCCACATCCCACCAGAGGAAAGAGCGTCGCCAGTAGACATTGTAAAAGGGGTGAGATTTTATTTAAGAGTTAATTTAATGTATATATGTTATTATATAATATATAATATTAAATCATTTTTTTTGTAATTTCATTATTTTATTTTATTTAAAAATCCCTCTAAAAACTACACAGTTGTATAATTGTTTCAAAATAAGTTTTATAACTAACAATTTAAACTTTGAAACATGAACTGATACGATTACCCGTTTTCTAGAGGTGGTAAAAAAGTGACCCGATTTTGAAAAGTAGTGATGCAGAGTACACTTTTTTTTCGGAGCATAATTTTGATACTTTAAATTTTCTTATGTATCAAATATAAATATTTTTTTTAAATGCTAGTGACTTTCATGCTGATTTTGAAACGTGTTGATGTAGCATCAACCTTTTTTTTTAGAGAGCTTATATTTTACATATTAAATTTTTTAATGTATTTAAGTGTGGATATTTTTTTAAATGTTACATTTCTTTACACTTTAAAATTTGTTATTTCAATTTTTTTTGACATATATATATATAATATATATATATATATATATGATGAACAAAAAAATGAAAAAAAAAAAAAAAAAAAAAATTGTAAACCATAAAAAAATTGGACTTTTTTTTAATATCAAATTAAGTAACTAAAATAGAAAAATTTAAAAACATTAACAAAAAACTAAAAAAGAAAAAAAAAAAAAACTAAAAGCCAAACTAGATTAAAAAACCTAAAACTAAAAATAAAAAATAAAAAATTTTAAAAAACTATTAATTTAAAATTAAAAACACAAAAGAAATCTAAAAAAACCAAAATATACTCAAATTAATAATAAAATAAAAAACAAACAAGCAAACCCCATATATTATATATATATATATATATATATATATATATATATATATATATTATATATTAAAAAATTAAAAAAGACATTAAATTTTCGATTTATTAAAAAAAGCATTAAAAAAAATTGATTAAAAACAAATATTTTATATATATAATATATATATATATATAAATATATATATATATATATATATATATACATTAAAATTTTAATAGATTTAAAAAAATACATTTAAGATATTTAAAAAATATATATTTAAAAACATTTAAAAATTTTCAAAAATTTATTTTTTATTTAAAATATTAATAAAAAAATCGGCTCCCACCACCTGATTGCCCATGAGGGTGCGACAACTGATTTTTTTTTTTGAATTGAGGTTTTTGTGATCCAGATCAAGTATAAGAGAGTTTGTTCAGCGTAAATCACAAGAAATTTCATTTTTCAACGTGTTTCGAACCAATAAGTGTGGTTCATCGTTAGGGCAAGTTGATGAGTAGATCAGGCTTAGTATGATTAAATAGATAGAGCAGAAACTCCAACAGCTGTATTCCAAGACTAGGAGACCAGGATGACAGAGGAGTCTCTGCATCTTTTAAGAAATGCCAGATCTGTCTTCAACTTTGAAACTTGCAAGTGTGCCCGTTCAAATTGGTGAACCTTAGTTGCAATGGCTCTTCCGTGCAGGGATTCAATTGTCGAATTGAGGCTTCTGTGATCCATATCAAGTATAAGAGAGTTTCTTCGATGTAAATCACAAGAAATTTGATTTGTTGACGCGTTTTGAACCAACAAGTGTGGTTCATCGTTAGGACAAGTTGAATGAGCATATCAGGCTTAGTATGATTAAATAGATAGAGCAGAAACTCCAACGACTGTATTCCAAGACCAAGAGACCGGGATGATGGAGGAGTCTCTGCATCTTTTAAGAAATGTCGAATCTTTCTTCAACTTCGAAACCTGCAAGCATGCCCGTTCAAATTGGTGAACCTTAGCTGATTTTTTTGTTTTTTGTTTTTTGTTTTTTGTTTTTTTTTAATAAATAAAATTTTTTAATTATTATAAATATATTTTTAATGCTTTTTAATTTTAAATGGTTTTTAAAAATATATATATTTTTAAATATTTTAAATGTTTTTTTGTTTTAATCACAAGTATGTTTCATTTTATTTAATTTTATAATTATATATATATATATATATATATATATTAATATATATATAAATATAATATATATTATTATATTATATAATATAATTAATTAATTTTAAATTGTTAAATGTTTTTTTAATTAAATTTAATGTTTTTTCTTTTAAACTTCAGTAATTTTTTTGTTTTTTTTTTTCATTTTTTTTTTTTAATCTAGTTAGCTTTTATTTTTTTTAGTTTTTGTTAATTCTTTTTAAAAAATTCTATTTTACAATTTTAAAGTTTTTAAATTGTTTTTTTTTTCCCCCAAAATTTTTATGGTTACGAATATATATCATATATATATACATTTTTTTTTTTTAAATATGTTTTTTCTTATATTTTTTTAATGTTTTTTATTTTTTAATTCTTATATTTTTTTGTCCTTTTTGTTATATTTGATTTTTATTTTTAATTTTATGTTTTGTTTTTAATATATATATTTATTTACGTTTTACTTTTTATTTTTATTTTTATTTTTATTGTTTTTATTTTTGTTTTTATTTTTAATTTTACGTTTTACTTATTCTTTTGAAATTTTAATGTTTTTCGGAGTCATGATAAAGTCTTTTACACCATTATCTCAAAATATTGAAAATTTACCCTAGAAAAAAAAAAGAGTTATTCCATCGTCAACACTTTTCATTTTAAGGGTGTTTTTTTGCACATTTTTTGCACAAAAAAAATGGTTTTCACTACCATCTTTTAAAACATGTTGAAAATTTACCCTAGAAAAAAAAAGTGTTATTCCAGCATTAACATTTTTTGTTTTGAGGGTGATTTTTGCACAAAAAATTGGTTTTCACTGCCATTTTTAAAACATGTTGAAAATTTGTCCTAGAAAAAAAAAGGTGTTATTCTAACATCACACTTTTCGTTTTGAGGGTGTTTTTTGCACAAATTTTTCACAAAAAAATGTTTTTCGCTACCATTTTTAAAACATGTTGAAAATTTACCCTAGAAAAAAATGTGTTATTCCAACATCAACACTTTTCGTTTTTGGCATTGTTTTCATGTTTTTTTGGGGTTTTTTTGCTAGAGTTCCCATTTTGAGTTTATAGTTCCCGTTTCAAAGTTTACATTGTTAACTGATTAAGAACAATTAGCATGACGAGAGAATAAAAGTTTTGTTGATGTTGTGATCAACACCCTCCATAATTTTTCTCACACTTGAATTTTAGAGCCTACTGATCTTATGATTTGTCATTCAATGGTTACCTCATGGTCGATTGATGTTTTCTAAAGCGTTCAAGTCTTCCTCTCAAAGTTCTAAATTTCAAAGTCACTTTCTCACACATGCTCAGCCCTTGATAAATTTATGAGTGCACTTTCCTTCCACAAGCCTAGTCAAGCATAACACCATCCATCAAGGGAGTTCTTGTGTGATGTTTAGCTCATGCCAACTATGAGTGCACACTTTTGTTGACAGTCTCCCTCACTTTGATCATGTGTGTACGTCTATTTAGGTAAGTTTTCCAAACTATCGCTTTTGCACACTGTCGCTTTTACGTTCATGGTTTTCTCTTCTTCTCATCTTCACTTTAATAAGTGTCATTTAATTTTATCTTCACTCTGACATGTGTCTCTTTTAAATTTGTTCGCATTTTGCAAGTGTCATCCTTGTGCTTTCCTCTTGTCACAAGTATCACTTTTATTGTTTTCACTCTTGCATGTGTCACACCTTTGCAGATCACCAAAGTCAGTTTTGGCACACTATTCTACATGATATGGTATTACATATCATTATAATATGTGCTAGACACACTCCTACAACTTAGTGCACCTTTTGGTCACAGTCATCACGTCTGTCGTAACTTGTGTTCTAATTGTCCTAATGTGTCATTTCAATCGTCGTACTTAGAAAGAAGTGTCACTTTTTTGTCACTTCGAGGTGTGATTGTTATCCATTAGTATTGTGTATCCTTCTATCTTGTATTGATGGTTTTAGGTGTGTGATCCATGTTTGAGTCTTGCTCAGATGCATTTCTCTATTTTACTCTTTTGGTCTCACACTTAGCCATTTTGGATCCCTTCTTGGTCCTTTAGCCTAGTGCAAGTTGTGAAGGAATTAGATCTCTTACCAAGTTAGGAGCTTAACCTATTCATGGGCCTCAATTATGCAATCCTACTCACAAATATTGGTGCACTAAGTCCTCGTCAAGATTACCTCAAAACTGCTACACATTATGAACCTCCCAAGGGAAGTCACCTAATCCTTATTGCTTATACTAACTCACCACATTGAGTTTTGGTCATCTCTGCCTTGCATGGCATATAGAGAACTCCTAGCTAAAAACATTGACCTCTTCCACCATCTTTCAAAGGTAAAACATGCAATGAGAAGACCCTCATATCCTTGCAATGTAGTGAAAATACTCCTTGTAAAAGTGGCCTCCTTCAATGAAAAGTGCATTCCAAATGGCCAATCACCCACAGTTTGGTCAACCTACACTATCTTAGAAGGCAAAGCACATTCCAAATCAATAGTGACCCCTTGTTGAGTCAAATTATTCTTTCCTTAAGGCCTTCTCTCCCTTTGAGGGCATGATGCAGTCGTGAAGCCTGAAGCCTTCACCCTTCCCTCTTCCCAATCTGATCTGCGCTCAAACCTCTTCCTTTACAAGTCTCCCTCAACGCGTGGCATAGTCTAAATAGACAGTGAGCATTTTACTAGTCAAATTGTGCTTTCTTAAAGGCCTCTTCTTCCTTCCAGCACATAACGCAGCTTTGAAGCCTAAAGCCTTCATCCTTCCCTCTTCCCCTTACCCTCTACATTGAGACTTTCTTACACCCTTCCTCTTCAGCATATGGCATAGTAGGAAGGCTCAAGGAGGCCTCCTCTTATCCCTTGACTAGTCAAACTATGCTTTCCAAGTATTCCTCTCTTTCCTTCTGTTAGCACTCAATAATTTTCTGAGGTTGCAGAAGAAAATTACCAAGGTGACCACAAACTAACTTTGGAAGCTGGGATCTAGCCCTGCTAGCTTCAGAGAGGGCTCTCTTTATAAGATTTAACTTTGTTGGATTGAATATTAGGCTAGTTATTTAGTTTAAGGTTTGATTTCTATTTGAATGGTTTGTTGATAACTAGATTAGAATTGGGCTATGGAGTCGGTTACATAAAATATAGATTAATTGCATTGTCTACAGATAGATCTCATAGGGTAGGGTAGCCAAACTGAATGTATTCTTTAAGGTCTGTGAAATGGAGAAGAAGAATAGATTTAAGGTTCACTTTAAATATAGAACATTGTTACCTAAATTATATATTTAAAGATTAGAAGAAAACATTGAAATTATTCGTAGTCAGGTGTAGAGTGTAGATTTAAACAAATTCTTCCATTTAATTATCTATTGAATAATTCAGATTTGAAAACAAATATGTGCTATAAACAGAGAAATATAAACACATAAGATAGATAGATGCACTTCACCAACAACTTTACACAAGAATCCTGTGAAAGAGCTTCTGTATTACACGTAATTTGTTGATGCTTTAGAAATATGCAATAATGTTCTTAATACAAAAAAAACCCTTAATACTTCTGAAGATGAAGTATTTATAACTAATTTACAAAATATATCTTGTCAGAATGACTAGGATGTATCTAAAAATAATAAAATTGAATTAATCTAACTTATTACAATGATATCTAGAAAATTTGAATTGTCTTAAGTGGTGGCACTAAAATGGTGGAATAGTTGGTTGCCTGGCGCTCAAATTCTGCATGTGTTGTAATGCTGAGCTGTGCCCCTGAAACCACATTTTACTCTAGTAACTCACAAAGTTTATCCCAACGTTGTTCACTCGGGATATTCATCTTCATCAACTTTCTGTACTCTTCATTGACTTCAGTATATTTGGAAAACATCGATTGGGTGATGAATAAATTTGGAATTGCATACTAAAAGTCGAGATCTTATGACAATGCTTCTAGGAATTCCTTTCTTGTCATACTGAATCTTCCAGCTGTAACCTTCGAAGTGTCTCTTCCCTTGGTCAGAATTTTCTCACTCTAATCTGACCACATGTTGAGCTTGTCATTAATCACTAACAAGTTTGGAAGTCCTTTCTTATAGAGAGGCTGCAACTTGGCGAAGAATTTTTGTATACCTGTCTTCATGATTCGACCCTTCTCTTCAAGTTGTCTCATAAGATTTATTTTAGTCATCACTTTCCTGACATCCAAAATCATTTCAATTTTGTCTTCAATTTCCAACTCTTCTAATTCCTGACTTTTCTTGGAGTTGAGAATTTTGATAAGCTTAGTGGCTTCATTTGGTTTATCTCCCAATTGCTTTCTGACCTACTCAATAGCTTTATTGGACTGTTCAATCAGCTCCTATTGCTAAAAAATAATTTGGATTGAAGGCCAAATGTCCTCCATGTCTTCATTGATCCTTTTCTGGATATTCTCCTTTACTTGTGCCAATGTATTGCCCATGGCACAGTCTTTCTCCATCTTCTCCAATCTTTGGGATATTTTTTGGGACTTCTGTGTTTTTGTCATGTAGCAATTTTGAAACCTTGTACTTTGTTCTTGTAAAACCTTTACCTCCAGCCTCAGCTTCTTTAGCTCTTCTCCCTGTATGGACATATTTCCCATGGATTCAGCTAACTTAACTGGGTCATCTACAACTGATGTGGGAAGCACTATAGAATATGATGTTCTTGTTGTCGTGGTTGTTGTAGGTACATTTGTTTGAAGTAGAGATGTAATGGGAACTTTATCAAGAGGAACCAATGCAAGTTGTGAACTATGTTCCTTTTCCTTTTCAGCTTGTCCATTTCTAATTCTATTGCTTTGATCTATGCACTTTGTTCCACTAGAAGCTTCAACATCTCTTCCTTTTGTAGCTTTGTCTCTCCGAGTTCCTTAGCCTGGGGTATTTTGTTGCTGGCAGCTTTAATTGCTTCTTTAAGGCTACTATGTCAGCATTTTTCTTTTTGATTATCTTCTCCATGGATTTTGAATTGTCTGGATCAAAGCCTGCTTTGATCACCATTTCCTCCAAGTATTTGATTCTAGTATCTTTGGCAAGTGAGGACACTTTCTCCAATTTTAGCTGAGACTGCACATTATTCAAACTAGGTTGTAATTTAGAAGCAGTGATAACAGTTTGTGTGAAAGTATAGTATACCATTTCTCTAGCCTACCTATGCATATCTATTTGATCTAAAGGATGGACATCATTTGCCTCAAATTCAAAAGTAGTTTGTTTGAAATTTACTATTGACTTTGGTTGAGGGACCTAGGCCTACAGGAATGTTGTATGCATCCTTCCCTTTTCTGTATCATATGCTGAGATGTGCCTGTGTTGCATAGAGGAAGATTTCTTCCTAAATTGAGCAGATATATTATCAGGAATGGCCTTATTCCTCTGCTTAATATCTTTATATCTTTTAAAAATGTCCATTTTCCTTTGCTCTGTGGATGATTCTAGTGTTTGAGGTACATTAGCTAGAATATATTTAGTAGCTGAGGATGATGGGGACTCTGTGGTACCACTTTCCAACTTAAATTTCTGCAACCCTGAGAGTACAATAGTTCCTGGTGTGTCCTCCATTGATGGGAACTCTATTTTAGAGCCTGTTTTAATCTTCTTAGTGTATATTTTGAATTCTTTGGCTGAGACTTCTGTGACTGATGGAGAATTATCCTCTTTTAGTCTCTTATCTTTCTTTTCTCTGGGTATGGGAATCTCTAAAGTTGTTCTGGAAAGTATTAGCTCCTCGACCTCCCGCAATGTATTCTCCACCCAAGTGTGTTGGTTCATATACTTCTCTATTTCTAACCTTTGAGTATGCACATAGGGTGTGGATTTTTGTTCCACTCTTAACTTGGAAATTACCCCAAAGGGGTCATAAGACCAAGTGAAACTGAGAGGGAAGTTCATTTGTTTCAGCAGGGGGTATGCTTCCTCTCCTGCTACTCTACTGTTGCAGATGAAAGGTCTTATTTGTGTTTTGATTTGGAACTCAAATTTCTTTTTAGCTACCACAAAATGGATGTTCTCAGAACTAATTATTTGTCCAATGTACTCCAACACAAATATTCTCATTGGAAAATACTTAGGCATTTTGTATGGTGGCAGCTCTGAACCATGTAGTCTAATTTTTGTGAATCATTAGTAAAGGTACCAGTCCCCTGTTTTCGCATGTTCATTGAGTTGTAAAACCTTCTAAATGTCTTCACTAATCCTTGGAACCTATTGGCCACTCAGAAAACAAGTTGTTGGATACACAAACTGGCCTATGAACTCTGAGAAGCTGAATTCCTATGATTACCTTCTAATTAAGGGAGTCTAGAAGACAACAGATTGGGGCTATCCTTGTTGATAAAGCTTCTGCATTGTGAATGGAAACTTATCTGTTTGAAAGAATATAAACATGTACATGATAATTGAAGAATATCTTCACATTCCTTCAATTAAAAACTGAAGGAATTGTTCATGAATTACATTTGCTAAGAAGTGAACATAGTCAAAGGTGACTGATGGTCCTTCTTCTGAAGAAAGGGTGGATAGAAAGTGTAAAATAGGCTCGTCTACTCATTCATCTGAATAGTAACCAAGAATGGATAACAAGACAAAGATAATCTATCTGGTCCTTTAAGGGAACATAGAAGAGGGATATGGGGGATTTTTCTTAGGGAGTTGAGAGTCTTCGGGGAGGAAAATTTCAAAAATTATAGCTCTCTAGGGGAAGATTAATTTCTGGTAAATTTCTCTGAGAGCTTCAAGGGAAAACGGGGTGAGGGAATCATTGTGGGGAACCTGAAGCATGTGATTTATGTTGTCAACTATAATGGTGAAGAGAATTTCACCATTTGGGGAAATAATAGCCCTCCTACTTGAAAGGTAAGAGGCTTGGAATTTTAGAAAGAATTTGGGAAAATGGTAGGACTGGGGGAAAACAAACAGAGGAAGTCTGGATTTCTAGAGGTTTTTCTCATCAGATTGATCATGGAAATTATCCCGAAACCACTAGCGTAATTCATAGAAGTTGAATTCACATTATGTTTCGACAATCTTGTAGTCTCCGCTCATGAGTGGAGTATGGTCTAAGTCAACAAGGGGAGTGAGCATAGGATTTACTACAAGGGAAACTTTGGGTGCCATTGTAGTTGAGGAATGGATAGGGGAAGAATGTAACAACAAGAAATCACAGTGTGCTCAATAATTGAGAAGCATTCGGTAGCAACACCTCTATAAAATAATTAACGACAAGTGATGGGAATACTACTGTTAAATAAGAGTACACAAGGGAGAGAGAAATATTCATTAAGGGAGGAAGGAAAGGCGTAATTGTAGAGGAATATTCAATTTTTATTAGCCCCGAACCGGGCTTAATCATTGGATTAACAATCTTATTATGACGTTAATTTATGTAATTGGTGCGGGTGAACGGAAATAAAATTAATGGCGGGTGCAACAGTCGCAAACATGGCAATTGGGTATTGGTGGGCGAGTGGCATGAGACCATTGGCGGGAGTGACAGGAGGAGGGACACATGGTGTGATGGGAATGGTGGCGGAGACGGGACATGGAGGTGAGAGTTTGCTAGAAAGCAGGTTGCGACGGGATGGCGAAACACCTTTTGAAGCAGGGTGGAGGTAGGTGGTATCCAATAAGTGAAGAGGGGGGAGGGGTTTGAAATCCCATGGTGGTGACATGTAGGGGGGCAGTAAACTAATTTTCAAACCCCCCCTTCCGTTAAACATTATCACTATGGGGAGGAGGGGGGGTCCGAAAACTATCATGGGTCGTTGGATTAATGTGATAGATGATCAGGAGAGGGGAAAGGTGTGTGGTTTAACAGTGGCTGGTCCCACAATATGTTTCGTGAATATGTGTTATAACCCAAGGTCCAAACTTTAGATAATGAACCACTTTAGATGTTTACATCAAAACCTTTGTTTTCCTATTCTAATGCATTTTTAAAGTAAATGAGGATGCATTTAAATGTGCAAACCCTTTCAATTTTTTCATTCTAAAGAGATACAAAATATTTATTTCAAACACTAAACTATTCTACTCAACGACAGTAATCCAGATTAAACAATTGGATTAAATTTATTCACCTTTTCTACCTATCTAATCTTAGCCAAGATTACACTGTTTGGCTAAGTTACTCACTCTAATCTAATTAACATAAATTGAAACCAGCTTGAACATGCTTAAATTGTATGTCTCAAGCAGAAAGGAGTTGTGACATTTTAAACAAGTTGCACACAATTTCATGAATTTATTCTTTACAAATCCAAATGGATAGTAGTGGCACTTAAGCTAGCATCACTTTCACATTTATTCATTTTTTTGGGGGGTTCATTTATCATTTCTTTTCTTTTTCCTTTTTTTCTATTTTTTGTATTTATACCCTCTTTTCACTTTTTATTTTCATTTTTCTATCTTTTCTGGAAATAATTTTGAGAAAGAAATATTATTTACAGTCTAAAATACTGAAAGAAATTATTCAATGATCAATTGATCTTATAAATTATAGGACCCTAACACCTTCTTAGCTTCATCAGGAGTATCAAGTTTTGCAATATGGAATCTAAGATCTGGAGAAATAGATATCCCTATCAATCCACATGCTTGATCTTGCCTATTTTCCCATTTACCTACCTTATATTCATCTTTCGGTTTGGTTTCTTGGCATGAGGCTATTCTGTAAAGACCTTTACTTCTAAGTAAATCCACAATGTAGGACCACCATTGGAATTAATTGGTGTTGTCAAGAATAACTTGGCATGGACTTTCCATTTTAATAGAAACTGAAGCTATAGATACTGAAACTAAGTGTTCCAATGGAAAGATCTCAAAAAATTAGGCTGATTCGAAAAAAAAAGGCTCTGAAAATGGCTTCCGGATGAAAAAGTTATGGCTTTTTGAAGAAACATTGTTGAAGATGCCGACGAAGTGCGGGAATGTGCGGAAATGAATGATAATGTTATATTTAAAAAAATCCACTTTCTTCTTTCCCTTGCTACCTCTTTCAAATGGGAAGTCCATCAGATGGATGTTAAATCTGCCTTCTTGCATGGGGACTTGCATGAAGAAATCTATATGGAACAACCTACTAGCTTTATACAAACAAACTCCAGCCTTGTATGTCAGCTTAAGAAATCCCTTTATGGTCTCAAGCAAGCCCCTTGAGCTTTGTATGACAAATGGATAGGTTTCTTTTAGAAACTGGCTTTTCTAGGTGTCATTCTGACAATACTGTCTACACCAAGAAAGTGGGAAATTCCCTTATCATTCTTGTTCTTTATGTTGATGATCTTATCCTCACTGGTAGTGATCCCAACCTTATAAACCATGTGAAGTCCAGCCTTAAAAAGAAGTTTGAAATGACAAACTTAGGGCACTTGCATTATTTTCTTGGTCTTCAAGTCTTGCAATCCAAGGAAGGTATTTCCCTTTCCCAGTCCAAGTATTCCTGTGATCTTCTATGCCATTTTCACATGGAAGACTATAAGCTAGCCCCTTTTCCCTTTCAGTCTGGAGCCAAACTTTCAGTCACTTCTACTTCCCCTGAAGTTGATGCTACCTTATACCATCAACTTGTAGGAAAACTTTTGTATCTGACCCATACTCATCCTGACCTTTCCTTTGTTGTTGGCCTTATTGTTTGGTTTATGCAAAACCCACATGAAAGTCAATGGAAAGCAGCTAAAAGAATTCTTCGTTATGTTCAAGGTACAATCCATTTTGGGATTCATTACAATGCAGAATCATCTCCTCTATTGGTTGGTTTCATTGATTTTGATTGGGCTGGTGACCCTAATGATCGGAAGTCTACTGCAGGTTATGTGTTCAGTCTTGGTTTAGGACCTATTACATGGGCTTGCAAGAAACAAGGTGCCATTTCTCTTTCTTCAACAAAAGCAAAGTATCATGGTGCTGTAGAAGCTAGTAAGGAAGCCTTGTGGCTTCATCAGATCCTACCAGAGTTTGGCTTTCAGCAGCAACATCCAACTGCACATTAGTGTGATAATCAAAGTGCCATTCAAATATGCAAAGATCCAGTCCAACATCAGCACTAAACACATTGAAATGCACATGCACTTCATTAGAAAACTCATTCCGACCATGTTCTTGAAGTGCAATATTGTTCAACAAATGATGAAGTTGCAGACATCTTTACAAAGGCTCTCACAGAGGCGACGTTTACTAAACTTTGATTTATTGTTGGAGTTCAGGAAGTTTTCACTAAAGGGGGATAGGCTCTAGTGCCTCCTTCCTTCTCCTATTGTGTCATATTTGTACATCCTTCAATCCTATCCCAAGTTATTCTTAAGGGGGGATGTTAGGATATTCTGACACATAGGAAGTCGTTAAGTATAACTTGGTCTAGTGTAGAATTAGGTAAAGTGTGTTTCTTTACTATGTATTTTTGTAACTTACAATCCGACGGTCACGATATGATCATTCTCTCCTCGGTATTATCGACACTTGATCCGTGGCTTAACACCCAATTGATCCATGATCTCTATTTAAAAAGCATGGAGGGTCATTTTTAGGGTAACCATTCATGAGTGAAGCTTATGTAAATTTTCATTCTTTTATTAATAAATTGCCTAAAGTGGCCACGTTGGCTCAAGCCCTGGATTGTTTCCCTCTTTGAGGGTTTTAATCACGTCAACATTACTGGTGTATTGATCTGTGATTTTTTTGTGAGTGATTTCCTTTGGTGTTCTGTCTGAGGAACTTACCCTATAAATTCCTACACAAGGTGTAATCTTAAGCAACAAGCTCACCACCTTATCCCTTCAGCTTCCCCATTGCACCGGACCAAGGAGATCTATTCTTCATAGTGCATGGCATAGTAACAATGAATAATGAAGCCTTCCTAAGACATTATTTGGTTTGACTGAGCCATCCTAATCAAGCCTCCTCCTTTCAACCCTTCCACGGGCCTATCATAAGTAGTTAATTCCCTGAGCTAGGTAGTGATATAAATTTTAAGACTAATTTTTCTTTGTCATGGATGGTTTTCATTGGAAGGAGTACCTTCACATCATGAAAAGGTAATTCTCAAATAATATATCAAGGATAAAGAACAAAGAATCACTTGCATAAAAGAAGCACATAGGAGAACCATTATGAAGACATGAAGCAGATCCTGGACCATGAAAGAAAGAAGACATTTCATGATGACTCAGAGAATCCCAAAGCTCATCCAATACCCTTTAGAGGGTGAAGATAAGTAAGAAAGTTTATCTTTCATAAATTCAAAGCATATACCATATCTACCATCAAGAATTCAAGATGAAGCAATAAGGAAGACAGCTTGGAATTTCCACCTCATCATGAAGTCCATGTCATCATTGTCAAGTTTTAATCTATACAAGTGTCATCATAATGGTCAATGTGTGTCCATGTGTCATGCCAGATCATTGAGAATGTGATGATATAATTATTAAAGGGAAAAGGAAAAATTTGAGGTGTGGAAGTCCAAGAGTCATATGTGGAATATGAAAAGTCACTTAGTCATATATGGAAAAAAGGTCATTTAGAGAAATCCAAAAGTGATTTAGAAGTTCAAGAGTTGTTAGAAGTCTAAAGGACACATTAGAAGTCCAATATTCATGACAGTAGTCCAAGAGTCATGAGTATATTAAAGGTCATTCCTCTTGTCATAAAAGCAACCTTATAACTCAATCAAAAGGCCTTTTGGAGGCTTAAGCTTTGGAAAGTTATTCTTGGCTTCTCTACTTGGCATAGGAGAGAAAAGTGTTCTTTGGAGAAGAAAGAAGTGACTTAACGTTCCACTATTGGAACTAGTGCCTCATCATTGTAACTGTGTACTTGGATCTTTCACCTAATTAAAACTTAACGAGCCAACATATTTTCATGCATGTATCATGAACTTTTTAGGACTATTCTTGGAATGTTTACAATATATATTGTGCTCATATGCACTGGAGAAATTTAACTATTTTGGTGGATTTGGCACTCATCTTGTTGAATGTGTGTTGTATTCTATTAAAAGTCATTATGTGAACCATTTTTCTAACGAATATTTTCATTCTCTTGTGTGTCTCTTTTAGGTTAGTATTATTACTTCCTTCCACATACTCACTCTTGTCTCTCGCTCAGAAATGTCTCCTTTTACACTTTGCAATCAGTGTTTCACAATGTCAACTTACTTGATTGTTCAATGTCTATGTATATAATATTTTATGTTATTCATTGAAACCAAGGCAAACCTTTGCGTTATGGTGGCTGGGATGATACTCCAAATGGGGCTCCTATTCCAAATGGTGTGAGGTCTAATTGGGACTTTACGTCGGGGAGAACCCCCGTATGTTGGTGGTATCCAGCACCATCAAAATTTTGGCATTAGAAAGAGGGCTAGATGACAAGTTGTGCCCATTGAGTCTATTTTTAATCTCTTATCTTAAATGGATCTTTCCCAAATCATAATCCTAGAGTGTTTTTCTAATCTATCCCATGGAAAAATTTCAATCTCCATAGAAATTTTTCATGTTTTGTAATTTAGGTTTAGTGGTGAGGGTGGTACATTTTTGTCCAAACATATAAATCATTTTCTTGGGTTTTGTCTAGAAATTTTTGGCAAAATCACATAAAAATTCTGACGCATTTCGAACCAACCAGTGTGGTTCATCGACGCGTTTCGAACCAACCAGTGTAAATCTCACAAATTTTTTTAGTGTATATGAGTCACCAGTGATAAAATGTACTCTTTCCATGTTGTTTATAGGGTCATTAGGTCAAATCGTTATATTTTTCAAATAAAATTTCAAATACAATTTGATCATTGGTCAGTTTCTAGATAATTGCTACTCCCTCCATATTCAAGGTCATAAAATGCTCTCATGGTATTTTAATCACTCCTGTGATGGGTCACCAAAACATTGTCTTGGTCATCATTAAAGGTCATCATATCATTTCCATGCATACTGCAATGTTTCAAAGGTCTTTAATCATGGTCTTAGATATCTATTTCATGTCATCATTAGGTCAGGTCATCAAAAGTCATGTGGGAAGTCGTGTCATCACCATAGTCACCATCATGGGATCTAGTAGTTAGGAAAAGATGTTCATAAATATTTCAAAGGTACACTTACCTATCAATAATATGTAACCTTGCCTAATAAGGTGATAAATTTGTAGTACACTATCCTATTATTTCATTTTTCAAAAAAGACATGCGATGTCACTCCATGATTAAAGAAAAAAATCAACTTTTCAAGCAATAAAAAGAGCATTCAAGTATTCAAACACATAATTTTCACTTCCTAGAGCTCTCATCCACCCTTTAACTTCATTTCATCATTCAAAGCCTTCACCATTCCATCCTCAAGACCTAAACAGCTAGCACACTGCATTTCTTCCTAGGCACGATGCACTTCTATTAGCTTGCTACATTTTTTAGTTTTTGGAGACTAAAAGAGAAATTAAAGGGTCAAGTCAACATTTTGTAGGTTCAATACACTCAAATCAAGTAAGTATAACTTTTCATCAACTCTTATTTAGTGAATTTTCTTCGGTGAATGGTAAAATCCCTCTCCTAGGGTTTTCGCTGTGTTTTTGGTTTTCCTTGGTGTTTGATTCAGTTCAATAAGAAATATCCTAGTTTAAATACCCCCACACCTTTATACATACTTCATACACCTCCCACAATCATTTCCCACATTCCCCCACCTCGCCCCTCATTTCCTTCATTTTTCCCTAAAACCCTAGCCTACGTTGTGTTTTTGCAAATTGTTGGGTTAGGACTGTGTTTTTGAGTTTTTTCCATCTTCCCCTCACCCATTTCAAGGGATTACACTTCCCTAGCCTCCCTAAAAACTACCCATAACCCCTATAATTTTCCCACAAATTTCCCCAATCCCTATCCCCTCCATTCCCTTCCCTAAACTAGTTGTCCCTTTTCCCTTATTTTCCTAATTCTACCCTACCCTTTCCTACTACCAAAGCTAGGGTTTATATCATGCAAACAAACACCATAGATAGTGAGAAGAAAAAGTACAATAAGGGGGGTCCTATCTCTAGATTTGAGCCATCCATTGTGAAAGAGATCAATGTTTCATCATTCATCAAGAAATCATTTGAAGATGTTGGTTGCCTAGGGTTTTGTGAAAGAACACAAGAGGTGGGATGCCTTGCTAAGTTGACCAGCCTCTTTGCCACCAATTTCTAGAGGGATAAGACCACAATAGCAGGGATTGACTTCATCATATCAGATGATGCCATAAATTCAACCACATGTATCCCTAACCAAGGAGAGATTTGGTTTAAAGGGATGGATTTGGACATTGAAAACTACAAGGTCTTCCTAAAACCACACTATAAAGATGCTCCTACTCATATCTTTCCCTTCATACAATTATTGGATAGATATGCTCCTTTGATGAAGGCAATCATGAAATATTTTACTTGTGAAGGGATATTTTCAAGACAATATCAGTATCACATAAGGTTGCTGATGCACTTCACTTCTATCAAACCACTGAACTTTCCCCATTACTTATTCAAAATCTTAGTCAAGATGACTAAGAAGGTACAAAGCAAAGGGAAAGATCACTAGGCAAATCTATTTCATAATGGTTTGGTCAAAATCATTGTTCTTCATCATCTTTCATAGTTTAATGTATCATGGGAAACATTCAGCCAATCATCTCCTTTTATGCCTATCATTAGTCAACTTACTAGTCAAAGCACTCCATCAGCATCATCAAAGCCATAGGAGGTTAGCTCATCCAGCAAGTTTTTAGTTAGAAAGACACATAGGGCAGAGATCTCATAGAACTACAAGAAGGGGAAATATTGGTTTTTTCCCCTGAGATCACTAAAGATGGGCCTACACCTAGACATATGACTAAATCACAAGCTATAAGATTGCCTAAGGAATCTACAGTTGAGAAAGTTTAAGGAGAAATGGAGCAATCATCTAGGCATGAGACTGAGTCACCCTTATAGCAAGATGAAGAGGACATGCCTCATGAACAAGAAATCTTGGACCATGCAGAGAATTCAGATGCAGATATTATCAAGGAACAACAAGCATAAACCAAGCACTCAAAGATTATCTTGCCAAGGAAAACTACATGATAGTCTAAAACAAAAAAATAGACTTTTGAAGGTGAGATTGATGCAGCATAGCACCTCACAATGCCTTCCATCATCTAGCAAATCAAAGGACAAAGGTAAAACAGTGATTGGTTCAGAAGAGTAGGTTGAAGACAAGGATCCATCTCCTTCATTAGTAAAAAAGGACCCTATTAGACCTATAGTTGCAGGGATTGGTAACTATAGGGAATATTTGCTTGAGTAGGTAAATAAGCACTTGGATAATCTCTTGAGGAAGGAAAATAAAGCCACAAATCTTCAAAGGCACATGGCTAGACATTAATACATCAGGAATTGGATTTCCAAAATTAGGGTTAGAAAATGGAAAAGAAGCTAAAGAAAACCCTAATCACGCTAAAGAAGAGAGACAACCTTGATTTTCTTGTTGATGCATATCTAGTTGTCTAGGAAATCACTAAAAGATGCTAAGAATGAAGCTTCAACAAATTGTGAGCAATTTTGGTCATTTCTTTTAATTTTTGGTCAATTTGTTCAATTGCACAGAAGCGCAGTGTAGCGACATTGCACTTTTTCCCAGGGCATCTAAATGATGAATGGATTACATGGTTGGATATATTTTTATTTCTACTTTACAAATATGTACTTGGTTATCCTTTTTAGCTCACAGTTTTGGAGGAAAACTCAAAAAACAGGTAATTTTTCATGTTTCTGCCACATTTCTAGACCCCATGCTGCACTTCTAGAGTAGCCTTGGGAGATTTGATTTTTGAGTGTCATGGAGGTGGATTTTTTGTAGGATTAAAGGTTTAGTGGCCTTCTAGACATCCTAGGCTATCTTCACCAACCTTCATTTCAGCTTGACGATGCATAAAAATGACCAAAAAGGGATCTATAAAGGCATGTTGTGCTTTTGCAAACCCACACTGTGCTTTTGATAGGCATGTTGCGCTTTTGTCAAAAAGTCAAATTTTGAAGTTTTCTGAGTCAAAGTCGCTTTCACATGATGTAATTTGTCTTCGTAAATGTTTTTATGATGTAATTTAATGTAATAATGATGGTTAAAGTTAAATCTATGTAAATTTCATAGTAATTAATGCTTGTAAAGTCAAATTAGTCAATTTAAGCTAAACAAGGAGTTGGTTTCTAAACTCCCTAGTTTTAGGTATGGTTAGATATTTTGATGTAAATAGTTCCTATGGTGATGGATTTGACCCCTGAGACATGGAAATTAGTTCTTCATCTATATGTAGCTGGTTTCAAGTGAAATCAAGGGTTGAACATTTCAGAGTGAGAGGCTTGGAGCTAGTGTACACTTTGTAGGAATAATACAAGCAGTTGCAGCTATCATCTTGGGATTCTTGTGGTATGATTTTGTGACAATGTTTTTCCTCTATTTTATCATCAAATTGAATATATATTTCTCCTTATTACCATACCTATGCTTTATTGTGATCATCTCATAGGTGTTTGACAATTCATAAGTCTTATGCTTTGTTCTGATGAGATTTTCATGTTATGTGTTCTTTCTTCTGATAAATGAATTCATAATTTTATGCTCATTTTGATCTTTCCTTATTTCAACCCTATACCACAATGACAAATCCAATATGTCACTGAACATACCTACCTTACCCAATTATATCTTTGCAACTGATCTTTAGAAACCCTGTCCTAGTTCCTAGACCCATGACCCTGGTCCAACAAACCCTAAATTCAAATCCTATTGCACTGAATATCTAGTCTAAGATCTATTTTCCTTCCCATTCATTTTATTGGTTGTGATATTTTTGAGATAAACCTCTCCGATTTGGTAGGGCTAGCTACAAAAGCTAAATATTGGTTTGATTTTATCTCCGTCAGTCTCCTTTCTTATCCTTGGGACACTAAGGAGTGCTAACATTTTTGGCAACCATACTAAGGACAAAGTGTCAAATATTCCTCGGGATTTTTCTCATGAGTTCATCGAGATCTAGGCATGTGAGTGATAGATTCTAGCTTTCAAATAAGGTTGATATGGTAGTTGAGCCAAAGTGCATATTGACGAAAACACTGGCTCTTAAAAGATATACAAGGTTTAATCCTGGTCCCAACCCTCTAGAAATAGTTGAAAATCCTGAAAATCTCTTGAGAAAGCTGAAGTCTCAGCCTACAGAATTTGAAACAAGGACATTTCCATTGGTAAGAAGCATATCTTTACCTGCACAATTGATTTCTCTTGAAGATTTCTCTTTTGATCTTGACTTTGAGTTATCACTCTTCAAGTCCAAGTCCAAGTCTTCCCTTTTCGAGACACTTTTTGACCACATCAATTTTGATTCATATGTGTAATCTTCTGAGGCTTCATTTGCTAAGCTTGATAGTAAGCTTTGGCCATATTTCCATAAAATCCAAAATTTAGTTGACCAGCTCAAAATAACTTTTGAAAAGGCTTATATGTTGTATTAGTAAGAGGCTTTCCCCATTGCTTCATCATCTATTACACCTCCTTATACAAGTACCCCATCAAAACCATCATCTCCTCCCAAGCCCTCTTCTCCTAAAACATCTCCTCCATCAATACCCCTCGTTGTAACTATCATACTACCTTCTACAACTGTTATGGAAAGATTTTCCCCTTTTGTTTTTCCTGCGCAACTTGCTACTTTACCTCAAAATTATGGTCAAATATTACCTCTATTTTATGGGACAATTAAGATCACAACCATGCAACATATAGATAAGGTAGTTGATTTCATTAACCTCGAATAAGTCAATGAAGATGATGCCAAAATGTGCCTTATAGCTCAAATTTTTCAGGTGAAGTTAAGAAATGATTTTGTGCTTTGAGAGCTACTTCAATAGCCAATTCCCAAAAGTTGACATAACTATTCTTGGCAAGGTGGGAAGAGAAAAGGATCCCCCTCCAATTCTGGGAAAATATAATTCTTTGAAAAGAGCTCCAAATGAATTTGTGCAAGACTTCACTGCCAGATTCAATAAGGTCTACAATGCTATCCCAAACAACATCAAACCTCCTCTTGACTTTCCATTGATTCACTATCTCGATGCTTTTGATCCTGATATGGGCTATCATTTGAGAGTGAGCGGCTTGGAGCTAGTGTACACTTGGCAGGAATAATACATGTAGTTGTAGCTATTATCTTGGGATTCTTGTGGTATGCTTTCGTGATAGTGTTTTTCCTCTGTTTTATCATCAAATTGAATATATATTTCTCCTTATTACCATATCTATGATTTCTTGTGATTATCTCATAGGTGTTCAACAAAATTCATAAGTATTATGCTTTGTTCCGAAGAGATTTTCATGTTATGTGTTCTTTCTTCTGATAAATGAATTCATAATTTTATGCTCATTTTGATCCTTCCCTATTTCAAACCTATACTACAATGACAACTCCAATATGTCATCGATTATACCTACCTTTCCCCATTGTATCTCTGCAATTGATCTTTAGAAACCCTAACCTAGTTCCCAGACCCATGACCCTATCCAACAAACCCTAAAATCAAACCTTAGTGCGCTAAATATCTAGCCTAAGGTCTATTTTCCTTCCCAGTCATTTTATTGGCTGTGAGATTCTTGAGAAAGCCCTCTCTGATTTGGTAGGGCTAGCTACCAAATCTAAATATTGGTTTGAGTTTACCTATGTCAATCTCCTTTCTCAGTCTTGGGACAATGAGGAGTGCTAACAAAATTGATGATGAAGATGTTATGTTTATTCTATTCGCCCTCACTTTTGAAGGTCATGTTAATTGATGGTGTCATATCTTACCATTTGCTTCCATCCATTCTTTTAATCAATTCCTCAAGGAGCTTCATCAATATTTTGATAGGTTTGATTACATAGTTGTTTATAAAAGAATAAATCAACTTAGGATGGCGCCTAATAAATAATTGAGGATTTTTCTAATATATTCCTTCACTTATGTTGTGATTTTCCTAAAGAAGATATGGATTGGGATTTCTTTAAGAAAAAGTTTGAATATTTGGTTTGGATCTCTTTGAATCAGTGTGAATCTAAACCCAAAGATGTTCTTGTTATCCCAAATTTCAGAAATTATGGGACACCTCCAATCTCAAAGGAGGAACCTACTATTCCTTATGTTCCTTGTCCTCCTCCTTTTCTAGTACCAATTGGGGTTCCTTTATGTGTTAATGATCAAGTTGGGAAATGTAGAAACAAAATTCATAATCCATCTTCTCAATCATCATCCACTTTCCATGATCTTCATCTAACTAAGGATTGGAATGGTTCATGGAACCTAAGGTGAAGGCGTATCCTATGATATGTCAAGATGATATTAACATTTATAACCCCAACCTTAGAATTTTATTTGGATGTTTGTCCTCCTCTATTATCTCATTTACATGATTATTTTCCCCTTGATTAGCTTGATTAGTCTCTTCTAAATCCAAGTATCGATCAGGAGCAAGATAGTCATTTCTCATAGGTAGAGGAGCAAGAAGGTGAGGATTCTTTTGATATTTATTCTCTTTTTAAAAATCCATTGTGTTAAGATAATGTTCTTCCATCCTTTGTTGATTTAAAATCTAGGAATATCAATAATGAATCAAATGAAGTTAATTTTCTTTGTCAATCTTAAGGCTTGGACAACCATAATTCTAATTATTAGGACAAAATTGTTATATGTGATTATGTATTTTCAAGTGCACCAGCTCATATTTCGATTTCTCAAGAAGATTTTGTTTCGGAAGATGTAGACCTCAAATATGATTTTGTCCAAGAAGATGTTCCTATTGAAACTTCCTCTTCACCTCACTATCCCTTGTTCTCTACTATTTGTAATTCATTTTCATCATCTAATGAGTTGAATTTTGAATTGACACAGGGTAGTGAGATCATCCATGATCAAGAAGTGAACAATGAATCATCAAGTATCCATTTTATTCCCTATCATTTCCAGTCTTGCATGAAGAAGATTCTTTTGTTTAGGTAAATCATGGGATTGATCCAATTTATTCCTCCTTAGATGTTGAATTAGAAGAAGTTTATGATTTGGGTAATATGTTTCTTGAATATGCACATTCTTATCCAATTAGTGATGTAAATGCCTACCAATAAAATAGTAGTGATCTTATTGAAATTACTGGTTGTAGTTGTCCACACATCATTCATAATCTAATTCAATCTTCGAATGCAACTCTATAATTCTTGAAATGTTTGAGACTCACTGGGAATTTGAGGCACTTCAACTTATGTTGATGTTTATTTCAAGCCCTCATAAATCTAGTTTGGAATGGATACCTTTCATGGATGTATGAAGTCATGAAGTTGACCGTTATAAAGATTATAATTGTCTGAAGGATTCATGTCTATCAGATGTTTTTGAAAATTATAAGCTCCTAATCCTTCTTGTGAATATTCTGATACTGATTATTTTCTTCATGGCACCAAATATCCTCTTTAATTTCAATCAATTCTTGTGTTATTTTTTTAATCAAGATCCCCTTTTTCATCCACTACATCTCGACTGGTTTCATGTGTTTTCCATATTAGCATTCTTTTTTAATGATTATGATGCTAGTTCAGTTTGTAACTAGTCACAAGTATATGGTTTGTCACATTCAACATATGAGGAAGATGATTCTTTCATTCAAATAATTTATAAATATGTTCAAACTAATCTATTTTTTCTGTCTCCTAACCAAGAATCTTATTCCTTAATCAACCCATCCAGTCATGGTTATTGTTCTAACAATTGCCATTCAATTGATCATTTTCCCACTAGTGTACCTAATGATGGTTGTTTTACATCAACTGATCTTTATGGTTTATCATCTCAATATTTAGACACTTTTCAAGTAGTTGAGGCACTTCAACCTTCGTTTATGTAAGGTACTCGCTATATTGACAAGATTTCCGAACATTATCAGATTTATTTTCCCTTGAAAGATTATCATCCTGATTCCACACCATTAATTGAAAATTCTTTCTCTCAAGGATTTTAGGATCTTCAAGAGGATTGTTTTGAATTTCATGATCCAATCTATCATCATTTAGAATCATCTTACTTGGAAATCCCATTTGATAAAAGCAATTTCTGATCTCTCTTGATGTGTGCTAAGGAAAATAATATAGGTACAAGTGCATTCATAGGGAGCCATCAAGGTTTGTTTGATTTTGGTTTTCATCGAGAAGGTAATGTGGTATGTTGAGTAAAGTCAGGTTATATGACACATATTTCTTCCTTTAAGAAA
Organism: Pinus taeda; assembly: GCA_000404065.3. Classification (NCBI taxonomy): domain Eukaryota; kingdom Viridiplantae; phylum Streptophyta; class Pinopsida; order Pinales; family Pinaceae; genus Pinus; species Pinus taeda. The sequence goes on from APFE030340090.1 coordinate 175,520, forward strand.
GGATTTCAATGTTTTGTGCAAGCTTTTCATGTTCTCATCTTCTTTGTTGTGCATTATTCTATATTGATTTTGATTTCCTCTATATTTGTGATTATAGGCCAGGAACAATGGTGGCTTCATTGGAAATATCATTACACTTATCCCTTCCCTTCTAGCTGGTTAGTTTATGAGTAATCTTAGTTGCATTTTAGTTTTATTTGCATTGCATCCACTTTCTTTCCTTATCTCCATCTAGTCCTTGCATGTGTTTTGTTTTTGTATGATGCTTTTGGGTTCAGTCTCCATTTTTTTCATCTCCTTTTTTTATTTTTTATTTTTTTATGTCCTTTCTTTTGTGTTTTCTAAATAAGACTTTGTGTGAAAGATGTCCCTTTTGGCTCAAAATACAATGTGGCAAAACTTGAAAAGGGAAATTGTGATGACGAACAATGTTTAAATTCTCTATTACCCTCTTTTCTATCTTGGGTCTACATATATTTAAAGTAAATGATGTCTAAATGGAAAATATAATCCATTCAAACAGAAATCCTTTGTTCAAACTATAAATCCTATATCTATTCTAGGATCCTCATTCCTCAATTCGGCATTGTAAGTAAATATTGTTTTTCCTTGTTGATCCAATTGAGTAGAGAAAGGTATGGAGAGAATTAGAGAGAAAACCAATATCAAGAGGTCTATATTACCCTACTTTGAAGGAACAACCTCTCCTGCTCTCAATAAGTCATGATCCCTCTTCTTCCCATGAAATAAATAAGTTCTTAAGCACAGTTCTATAAATAAAATAAATAAAGGGTGAAAGAAGAGAAAGGCGTCCTACGCAGAGAGGTGAAACAAGTAACTTCGTCAGGGTACTATTCAGGTTCACTAGCAACAAAGTGATGATTTTGTTCCTGTAATGACTTTGTTGGGGTATTGTCTATGCCTATTAGCAAGAGAGAAACATTAGAGATGAAAATTATTACACTTATTATCTTAAACTCATAGTTATATATTACCCTTTCCTAGATTGAAACTATTGTGATTTAACAAGCCTTGGTATGTGTTTAACTGAGTAAGGGAATGGAGGGGACTATATCTCTAACCAGGTTAAGTGGAGGATCCAAGGTAATCCAAAATATGAATCAATAATTCCTATAATATTGATACCTTGCACTTAAAGAATTAAACCTAAATAGAGAAGTTGGATTTCTACCAGTGTGTAACCAAGTGTTGATGTTGTGATCAACACCCTCCAAAATTTTAATCACACTTGATTTTTGGAGCCTACTGAAAATCTTATGATCTGTCGATCAATGGTTACCTCATTTTTTATTGATGTTTTGTAAAGAATTCAAGTCTTCCTCTAAAATTTATAACTTTCAAAGTCACTTTCTCACACATTCTTAATCCTTGATAAACTTATGGGCACACTTTCCTTATGCAAGCTTAAAAAAGAATAGCACCATCCATCAATGTAGTGCATGTGTGATTTTCATCTCATTCCAATAGTTAGTGCACACTTTCACTGAAAGCATCCCTCATTTTGATTTCGTTTGTACTTCTATTTCGGTGAGTTTTCCCACTTGTCACTTTTGTGCACCGTCACTTTCACAAGTGTCACTTTTGTTGTTTTCACTCCTGCATGTGTCACATCTTTGCACATCACCAAAGTTAGTTTTGGAACACTCTTCTACATGATATCATCTTACATATCATTATAATATGTGCTAGACACATTCCTACATCTTAGTGCACCTTTTGGTCACAGTCATCATGATTTTTGTAACTTGCCTTCTAAGTGTCGTAATGTGTCATTTCAACTATCGCACTTAGAAACAAGTGTCGCTTTTTTGTTGCCTCGAGGTGTGATTGTTATCCATGAGCCCTATGTAACCTTTTATCTTTTATTTATGGTTTCATTTGTGTGATCCATGTTTGAGCTGTGTTCGGATGCATTTCTCTCTTTTACTCTAGTGGTCTCACACTTAGCCCTTTTGGAGCCCTTCTTGGTCCTTCTGTCTAGTGCAAGTTGTGAAGGAATTAGCCATCTTACTAAGTGAGAGGATTAACCTATTCATGGGCCTCAATGATGCAATCCTACTCACCAAGATTGGTGAGCTAAGTCCTCCTTAATATCACCCCAAAATTGTTGCACATCATGAACCTCCCAAGGGCATTCACTTAATCCTTCTTTCTTTTACTGACTCACCACACTGAGTTTTGGTCACCTCTTTCTTGTATAACACATAGATCACTCGTAGATAACAGCATGGGCCTCTTCCACCCTCTTTCAGAGGTAAAAAATGAAATGAAAAGACCCTCCTATCCTCCCAATGTAGTGAAAATCCTCCTAGGTAAAGTGGCTTCCTTCCTATGGCCTCCCTTGATGAAAAGTGCATTCCAAATCGTCAAGTGTTATGAAACCACCTCATAAAATATAGAAAATATAGATCAACAACTTCAAAATAAACCTCTTCAAGGGGGAGACATCCTTTACATTACAAAAATGAACAATTCTTCGATGATACAAATGACAAGACCTCATTTCTATATATAGGAGTCTAAGGGGTCCCAATACAATCAAAGCCTACATAACAATAATATTGTAGGGGAAAAACAATAACAATAATGGGATTCTATGGGGCATAATAATAAAAACATGGGGACTATATGGGCACAATAATACAATAAGGGGGTTGCACTAATAAAAATAAGGGGTTACACTAATATTATAGGGACCTAACATGCTCCTCTCCTTCAAAAAGTGTTTTCCTCAACGCTTGAGTAGTTCTGAATGCTTATATATAAAATTCTCATCCTCCCAAGTGGAATCTTCAATGGCTAAGTTCTTCCACTTGATGAGATACTATGAAATTGATCGATTTCATAGTTATCAATTTCTTGTTTTTATGACTGTTTCAAGTTCGAATATGATTTTTCCTTCCTCGTCAAGTTCTGGCAATATTATTTGAACTGGGATCTTCTCACCTATAACCTTCTTTAAGCATGAAACATGGAAAATTGGGTGCACTCGATAAGATGCAGGAAGCTCCAATTTGTATGCCATAGTACCAATCTTTTGTAATATCTTGTATGGACCATAATACTTTGGTGATAAGTTATTATCCTTCTTAGCTTGCTTGAGGGACATTTGTTTGTATGGTTGTAGTCATAGAAATATCCAGTCACCTACATCAAAACTTCTTTCATTGCGATGTTGATCTACCTGTTGTTTCATTCTATTTTGTGCCAAAGTGAGGTTATCCTTTAAGAGTTTCAGAACTTTTTGTTTATGCTCGATGTAATCTTCCACTGCTTGACCCTTAGAATTTTCTTTTAAAGATAATGTGATGGACGATGGATGATATCCATAAAGTGCCATAAATGGGATCATTTTTGCTGCAGTATGGAAGGAAGTGTTATACCACCATTTAACCAAAGGCAACCACTTGACCCATTGTGTATGTTTATCAGATAAAAAGAAACAAAGATATCCTCACAAACATTTGTTCACTATCTCAGTTTTCCCGTCAGATTAAGGAGGATAAGATGAGCTATGAGATCACTGAGTACCCATATATTCCACCTCTTGTACCCTAAGGAAACATTTGGATATTTTTGCATATAATTGTTCCTCCTCCAATAGTTTGAGCACCCTGTCAACATGTTGAATATGATCCTTCCAAAACTTGTTGTAGATTAGTATATCATCAAAATATACTAATACAAATTTTCTAAGGAAGGGTTTGAAAATGGAATTCATGAAACCTTGAAATGTAGAAGGTGCATTGGTAAAGCCAAAAGGCATGACCAAAAATTCATAATGACCCTCATGAGTTCTAAATTTTGTTTTTGGAATGTCTTCATATTCATTCTGATTTGATGATATCCTGAACGAAGATCCAACTTGGTGAAGTAAATTGCTCCATGTAGTTCATCCAATAATTCATCAATGACAGGAATGAGAAATTTATCTTTAGTAGTAAGCTTGTTGATCTCCCTATAATCGGGACGCATGCACCATGATCCATCCTTCATGTGTACCAATACCACTGGAGCAGAGAAAGAACTTTGACTAGGTTGAATTATACCAACCTCGAGCATTTATGCAACCATACATTCAATTTCACTCTTTTGGGCATATGGATATCTGTAAGGCCTGAAGTTTGGGGGAACACTTCCTGGAATCAAATGAATAGCATGATCATGATCACGAATAGGTGGGAGGCCTTTGGGAGTCTCAAATACCTTGGAATGATTGTCCAAATTTTTTTGGATATCTAAATAAATAGATGATTTCAATGTGGGAACCTCTAGTGAACATATTTGTGAAATTACGCCTCGTTGTTCTTTCTTATCTTTATCATGTTGTTAGAGTTGATTATCTTTCTCGGTTTCCCTGCAATACCCCTTAATTCAACTTCCTTTCCTTCCCAAAAAAAATTCAAGAAAAACTCTTGAAAATTAAAAGCTATTGTACCCAAAGATTGCAGCCATTGGACTTCTAGTACAACATCTGCATGGCCCATTGGAATGGAAAGCATTGGACTATTCAAGACATATTCTCCCATGGATAGCTTGATATTATGGCACTTTCCAGATAAATTTATGGTTCCTCCATTTGCAACCATTACTTGACACTCTGATGCTGGATATAGGAAGAAATTCAATTCCTTGGCTATCTTACAATGAATAAAATTATGGGTACTACCCAAATCAACATTATTACCTTTTTCTTCTTGATATGCCCTTCTATATTGAGAGTTTGAAGAGTGGTAATTCCTGTCAATGCATTACAAGATATGGTTAGATTCATTTATTCTTTCTTTGGGATTGGTTCTTGGTATATATCCTCTTCTTTTGATGTTTCTTGTTCCTTTTCTTGCTCCTCTTCCCCCATCTATGTAAATTAATTTCTTCTTAGTACACTTACGACCTTTAGTGTATTTTCTATCACAATTGTAACAAAGCTCTTTTGCTCTTTCTTCTTCCAATTGTTGTGGTTTCAAAGTTGTAGGTGGTGAAAGGCGAAGCGCAACAACACTTCCATATTTATAGTTATGAGTAGTAGACTTCCTTGTTTCCATAATTTTGCTTTCAATTTTTCTTTCCAACATGTATGCCTTCTCCAATGAATTAGGTTCCCAAAGGCGAACCTCATGTTGGATGTTTTCATTTGAAGTCACTATGAAGACTTCAGTCCTATGCTTCTCTGAAATATCATTTACCCTTAGATTCAATTTTTGGAAGTCCTCAATGTGCTCTGCTATTGAACCCTTTTGTTTGAGATTTATTAATTGGATGAATAAGGTGTTTCTTTTTGTATCCACATAATATGCTATCATTTCCTCTGTGAAAATTGACCAGGTGACAAGTTTTTTACGAGAACAAATCCCTCTATACCATACAAATTGATTCGGTTCTAAATATAAAGATGCAATACATACCTTTTGTGGCGGTTCACATTGCTCCATCTGTAGTATCCAAGTTACCAGATCCTTGCCATCAAATTTCCTCATATCTATATTTGGAATATGGTCGGTCTTCAAACCAATGTTAGAGTCTACGAAATCATGATTAACATTTATTTTTTTCTCATCATGAGTTTCCTTTACTACCTTTTTGGCATTAGGAAGCCTTTCTTGTAGTGACTTTGTCCCACCTTCCTTCAAACCTTCCATGTCTTGCTTCAAATATTCCAGGTTTCTACTCAATTTTTCTTCTATACCATTTATCTTATTCTTTTTCTTGCTTTTAGTAGCTCTATCTCGAATTTGTTGTATCTATGAAATTTTGGATCTCCAAGGTATGAATTTGTGACCTGCGGTAGCCCTCTATGTCCTCTTTCCAATTCCACCAGTCTTATCAAAATTGGATTCTCCAAGAAAGCATTATGCCCAGTCTCCCAAGATGACCTAATTATATATTTTTTAGTAGAGAGAACTTGTACAAAGTTCCACTTGTCACTGTTTTAACCTTCAGACCTGATAAGAATACACAGAAAAGTACAATCCGTCCTGTTTCTTTAACTTCTTATGAAATGTCAATCTGATGCTCAAAGAGAAAGTTATGATGATTTTCCCAAGGTCACCTGTTTGGGATGTAATTCAGGAGCTTGCAAAAACCCTAAATGTCTTGGACCATATTTCCAAACATATAGCGGAAGAAAATCTAAAATTTAGGCCTGAGCTTCATCAATATTTGGCTCAAATGGGTTTTAATTTCAGAATCTGAATCTTCGTATGAAAACAATTATAGCGAAAATTCCATGATGACCTGTTTGAGATGGAATTCTGGAGCTTGCAATAACCCTAACATCCTCAGATCATATCTCTGAAACTATAGCGAGAAAAGATTTGAAATTTGGACCTGAGGTTCAGAACTATTTCGGCTCAAGTCGTTTTTTTAACTTCTTAAAATTTGTATAGAAAAAGTTATAGAGAAAATGCCACAATGACCTATTTGGAGCAACGAAACCCTAGAATCCAAATATCTGATACCAAATGTTATGAAACCAGCTCACAAAAATATAGAAAATATAGATCAATGACTTCAAAATCAGCCTCTTCGAAGGGACAACCTCCTTTAAATTACAAAAATGAACAATTCCTCGATGATACAAATGACAAGACCTCGTTTCTATATATAGGAGTCTAAGGGGTCCCAGTACAATGAGAGCATACATAACAATCATATTGTAGAGGCACAACAATAACAATAGTGGGCTTCAATGGGGTGTACTAATAACAACATGGGGGCTATATGGGCACAATAATAATAAGGGGGTTGCACTAATAACAATAAGGGGTTACACTAGTATTATAGAGACCTAACACCAAGCACTCATTGTTAGGTCAAATTGTGCTATCCGTTGAGATTGCAACAAGATGATGGAGCTTAGTGAAAAGAGTCGCCTTCACTAAGTGGGCCCGCAGGCTATTTTTGGCGCAAGTCTATTTTTAGACTATGTCTATTTTTAGACATATGGATCATGTCTCTGGATTGCAGGTTGCTGTTTATGGATGATTGATCAAGTTGGGAAAAATAGATGGACTTCTATTTTTGATGAAAGTGTGAGTGATCACAGTGTGAGTGATCAAGTCTATTTTTAGACTGGCTGTCAAAAATAGAAAAGTCAAATATTATTATCTCACAATAATATTTGGACTATAAACTTAATCTTATTCTCTTGGAGCCCTTCAGTTCGAGCTACGGATGTGGCACATGCAATTGCATGAAGGAAATACGTGGTTCTTATGGGTTAGTTGAATATTTGCATGCATGACTTCAATTAGAACTCAAGTGAGTTGAGTTTAGTGGACTGGATGTGCAGTTGATGGAGTTGTGTTCAGTTTAGCTTTGTTAAACTGGTTGTATTTAGTCTAACTGGCGAATAGACTAGAGATGAGTTGGGTGAATTAGTTATTAATTAATTCACAAGTTATTAACTCATAATACAACTAATGAATACATCAGTTAACTCAGTTGCATGTCAGTGCATGTTCAGTTCAGCAGGGGCAGGTGTTAGAGAATCAGATTGCTATCAGTTGTGACTATAGTTGTGCACCAAATCTTGCACAAATCGGGGGATTGAGTATGCCAATGAGTTTGCCCACATTGTAGCTTGTTCTCACGTGATTTAGCCAAGGAAAGACGTGGCTGCCTTGGAATTATCACCGGTTCTTGTGCAGGTATTGAGCAGCGGAGGCAGGCAAGCAGCGGAAGAGATTTGAGCCAGTGATTGATTCAGATCTGAGCTGTATTGTGTGTAACAGGTGGAGCTGGTACTGGATTGCTTGTGATAAGCATTGTACTTTGTAATGTTACATGACTCAATCATTAATATGCAGATAGTTGGGGTTTTTAGCGAGATGCTTTCCCCGGGATACATACTGTGTTAATGTGTGAATGCTCTTGATGTTTTATTGTTATTGATGCTGCTATATTGATGATCAACGTCGAGGAGCTTATGTATTGTGTATGTTTTCCGCAATAGTACATGATCAGGATAATCTCCATTGAATATGTGTTAAATTATTCAAAATTTCTACATGGTGTCAGAGCTGGTTGATTTGTAGAAAAAGTTCTACAGGATATCAAAGCAAGGATTGATCATCAAATCTATCATTTAGAAAGTGACTACGTTTTATTTCTTCAGGAAGAGTCTGTAATTGGGCTAGATAGCCTCTGGATTCATCCTTCTTTTGGAAGCTGAGATATCCAGTGAATGCCCATACAGTCGATCTCTGTACAAGAAATACTTCTTTCTCACAAATTTTATATCGGAAGCGGTTGAGTTTTTGAGCTGGTGGAATGGTGCTCAAGGATAAAACTCAGAAACATTAAGTGTGAGAATGGAGACAGTATGCCCTAGTATCTCACGAAGTTCACTCAGTGTCGAGATGAGTTGGGAAGTGTGGGGTTTACTGTCGATGATGAGGACTTGGTGAGCTTGGCTCTCCTTAGTCTTCCGAAGAGTTGGCATTCCTATCAGGACTCTGTCAATGGTCGGGAGAAGTTTCCAGGATGGGAAAGACTATGGTCAGATCTTGTGCAGGAGGAGATCAGGCGGAGTAGCAGGGACGGATCTTTGTCAAAGGGAGCTGATGAAGAGAATTGTGCTTTGGCTGCCAAAGCAAAGAAAGGGAAGAGCAAGAAAGCTTCTCAGTCTGGTGCGAAAGGCAAGAAGCAGGATATGTCCAAGGTGAATTGTTTTCACTGTCACCAGCACGGACACTATGCCACAAATTGTCCGCAGAAGAAGAAGAACAAGCAAGCTGCTGGATCTGCAGGGGGAGAGGCCTTAGCTTCTCAGTTTGAGCTTGTTTTTTCATTGATCGCATGCTTGGTTTCAAGTGTGATGGGATCAGTGTGGTTCTTGGACAGTGGTGCGTCTTTTCACATGACGGGAGATAGAGATTTGTTCTCCGATCTGGAGGACAAAGATCTTGGAGTGCACATCGAGATGGGCGATGATGGTAGATACAGTGCGACTGGTATCGGTACCATTTCCTTTGAGAGGGAGTCTGGTAAACCCTTTGTATTGAAGGAAGTCATGCATGTTCCAGGATTGAAGAAGAATCTCATCTCAGTGGCGATGTTAGAAGACAAGGGGTATGATGTTGTTTTCAGCGAGGGAAGGCCTTCCTGCGCAGCAAGAC
>APFE030340102.1:0-14064 GCA_000404065.3 Pinus taeda
GATATATTACGGTACAAAAATATGTTACAAAAATCTACCATTGCAGATCGAGGCCTGAAAAAACCAGTAGAATAGGCACAAAACTCAGACCCTTAACATGCTGCCTAAACAACTACTCGCACACCACGCAGGGTGGCCAACCAGAGAACGACAAGAAAAACAAAGACCCCTATGAAACCATGGACCGTAAACAAAGTTACATAATCAAAAGATTAGAAACCAACTGCTATTATATGCAGCGCAGAAGAGAAAAACATAAACAGATTACTGTGAAGGAGTTCCTAACCGACTGACAGTGTCCAGACCTTGCTCCAAAACGTGCTTATCAACCTGAGCCTGCATGGTATGATAATTTTGAGCTTCCTTCGAAGGTGCCTGCTGCTGACCAGCATGGAGCAGAGGATCAGGGCTGAGAGTCTGCCTGAGAAGTTTGATGAGCAGCATTAGCTTCTTGTTAACTGACTCCGCCACTCCATGCACTGCTGAGATTTTGGGGTCCAGTAACTTGTAGATCTCATACATATTTTTCAGTTGATCCTCAGAGATGGAACCCTCTCGATTCGAATGCTGCTGCATTTCCTCCTTGGAATCTAATGCCTTGGCAAGCAGGGTCTTGATCTTCCAACTCTCTGCCTGCGTCCTTACGAACTGGGTAGCTCGTTTGGAGGCAGTGCCCGGGTCGAGTAACCAGTCGAACCCCCCAGCAATGTCATCCGCAGTATACTGTAATTCTTCCTCCTTGACCGAAGCTTCCAACTCAACGATTTTACACTTATTCCTCGCCGTAGTTCATGTTTCTCTTCGCAGTTTGAAGCTCCTGATTTGCAGTGATGCTTCTGCAGCTTCTCATCTCCATGGTGCACCGGCTGTCCTTTTCTTGTTGGCAGAAACGCTTCCAAGAAATATAGCAACCCAGAGAGATGCCCAAAGGAATTACAATGGAGCTGGTTCCTAGGCTGGCTAATAAATAATCTTTCTCCATTCGGTTTCCCGTGTTGCCCTTGTTCAGACGAAGCGAGGTGGTAGTACTATCACCATAACTTCCCGGGAATGCCGAGAATCCCGAGGGATGTCTCCAGATCCTAAAATGAATGTTGTTGTTTTCCGCTTGAGTACGTACATGCCATGTGTCCCTTCTTCTTGGTATGCAACGACGATATGCTTTGCAGCCTTCCATGTCATAAAAACTATCTGTTTTCGCCTGTTGTTGCCATAATTGTTTCCGCTGCGCATGTCCTTTCTTCCGGTGCCAATGATCCAAACTCCTGTCCTTACCGACCCGTTCCATCATGCTTTACCGTTGGAGCTTGCCTTCTCCAGTTAATCCCGACTAGTGTTGCCGAGGTCCTGCTTGGCCAGCTGTAGGCACTTTTTCTTGAGGTCCGGACATTCCACCTATTTCCAACAGCTGTCCCATATGTCGTCTTGATTGTTAATGCCATAGTTCGCCAAGTAGTCCGCTAGCCCATTAGCCTTACGTTTGATCGCCTGAAAAACTATCCCGTTCATCCCGACAATCAATTCTGCAATATTCTCCGTCACCTTGGCGAGCCTCTAGTGTTTCGTGGCTCGACTTGTTGTGGTGCCTTCATAGATCTTCTTAGCAACTGAGATTACCAGAGACGAATCCCCTTCCACAATCGCCTTGCTAGTTCGCAAATTCTTTAGAATTCTAAGCCCGTGCTCAAACGTCGCGAACTCCATCTCGTTGTTTGTGCTTTCTCCCAGCTCTCTACAATATATATGTATAATTTCGCCACCCTGATTCGTTATGACTCCTCCAATACCTGCTATCCCAGGGTTCCCTCTGGACGCACCATCAAAATTTAGCTTCAGACCTCCCTCCGGCGAACAATTCCACTTGGTGCCTTCCGAATTTGGTTGTTGTTGGCATCTCGGCGATATGTTGCTGTGGTTCGCTTCCAATTGAAAGCGTTTTAGGATGAGTAAGTCATGATCTGATATCTTCTCTTTGGGATCCACTTTACATTTCGTTTGAATTAGCTGTTGAATGTTGGTTAAAACAATTTCTTTGGAGTGCTCCGCATTTCTATATTCATCCTGGAATATTCGTCTATTGCGTTCTTTCCAGACTGTCCATAGAAGGAATCCTGGCATGGTTTTCCTGATGCTGTTGACCCTTTGATTATTGGAGAAGTTACTTTTCCAATTGAGCATAGTATTATGAATTGACCCTCTGTCTCTGTTGGAATCACTTAGAATTTCCTCCATCCAATTCCATAGTTGATTCGCCCATTCACATGAGTTAAACAGGTGGTTTATTGTTTCTTCTTCAGCTAAGAACATTGGGCATCTGGAAGATCCACTGAATCCTTTTTTGCGTAAATTATCCCAGGTTAAGGTTCTGTTTCGCATCAGAAGCCAAAGGAATATCTTGATTTTCGGCCAAAATAGGTTGTCCCAAACTTTGTTACTCCATGACACTGCCTCCTCCTGCTCAGCCTTTTCTATTATTTCCCTCGCTTCTTTTAATGAGAAATTGCCACTACCTCTCATACCCCATCTTAGCTTGTCTTCTTCTTCTGCTTTCCGAATCTTTCTTTTTTGTAATTTATCATTAATTTGTTGTGTGCTTTCATTTCTTTCATTGTTGTTGCTGCTGTTGAGACTAATCCATTCCCTCCAGATGGGATCCCTATTGTTCTGATTCCAATAGTGGTACACTCTGTGCCTGCCTTCATTTTGATTTGAGAGTTTTAGAGACGATAGTTCTGGGGTGTCCAGTTTTGGGAGTTGCTGCCAGGCATCCTCCCAAAATAGGGCTATCCTACCATTTCGGATTTCCCAAAAGCTGTTCTCTTGCACTATGCTTCGGTTTTTGCGCGAAAGGTTCCATATAGGTGAGCCTTCCGGGACCTCTTGCAGTCTGACCATATCCTGATTGTTGCAGTCGGGAGTGTACGTTTCTTTCCAATATCTAGCCCACAGCAAGTTGGGCTCTTTTATCCACCTCCACCATAGTTTAGCACCACAGGTCCTGTTGACAATTGACGGATCTACGAGATTTAGTCCCCCCATGGATTTCGGCTTGCATAGCTTATTCCAAGCTACCAACGCCCATTTTTTCTTATCCCCATTGCCATTCCAAAGGAAGGATCTCTGAATGGTTCTCATTTGCTGTAGAATTCCCTTGGGAGCTGGTAGCATAGACAATAAGTATTGTGGTATGGCCTGTAACACTGTCTTAGTTAATACTAAATGACCAGCAAAGTTTAAAGCCCTGTGCGTCCAATGTTTAAATTTTTTCTCCATGTTGGCTATAACCTTCTCCCAGTGCATTTTCTGCCAAGGTTTGAGAGTAAGGGGAGCCCCTAGATACCTCGATGGCAGATTGCCTATCCTGAATCCAAGTAGTTGAGACAGAAGAGCCTGAATAGCCATATGAGTATGGAAGAAGAAGATCGTTGACTTGGAGAAATTTATTTCCATTCCAGAGGCTTTACTAAAGAGGTTTAAGATATGCCTAAAAGCTAAGGCCTCTTTGACTGTGGGGATTTCGTGTAACATTGTATCGTCCACGAACTGTTGATGCGTGGTGGCCGGTAGAGTTCTTATCGGTTGAAGACCCTTAATGATTCCATCAGCTTTCTTCTTGGCTATAATTCTGCTGAGACCCTCCATAAGAATGACAAACAGGAATGGGGACAGAGAATCCCCCTGCCTTATTCCACGCGATGGTGAGAGAGGTTCAGAGGGTGCTCCATTAACAAGGATTGAGAATCTTGAGGATTTGATGAGGGCTAAAACCCAGCTAATCCATTGCCTGCAAAAACCAAAAGCTTCCAGTATGGCTTCTAGGTACCTCTAGCTCACCTTGTCATATGCCTTCGAGAGATCAAGCTGCATCAGCATTCCTGTTTCTTTCCTTGATTGTAGAGTGTGGATCATCTCCTGGGCAAGGAGGATATTGTCTAATATCTGCCTTCCCTCTACATAGCCCGATTGTTCTTCAGATATGATGCCCGGAAGAATCAACTTTAATCTGTTGGCTATGAATTTTGATATTATTTTGTAAATGACATTGTAGAGGGCTATAGGTCTGAACTTTTCAGGGGTGTTGGCTTCCTCTACCTTAGGTATGAGCGCTATAAAGGTTGAATTGATGGATTTTAGGATTGATCCAGATCTTCTGGAGTCCTCAACCACATCCCACACTTCCTGCTTCACAATATGCCAACAGGCCTTGTAAAAGTTGATGGTGAACCCATCAGGTCCTGGAGCTTTGTCGTTTGGCATGCTATTTACCGCTTCCTCCGCTTTGCCCAGTGTAATTTCCCTGCAGAGGGCCCAGTTCTGATCAGAGTTGATAGATTTGGGTATGGCTTTTAGAAGTTCCTTGATGGCTTCCTCTTTGCCTAATTGCGGTTCCTGAGCTATGGAATTGAAGTGTTCCCGGAGTAGTGATGATATGTCATGGTGATTCTTCAGTGGTTCCCCATCTTTATTTTTCATCTCCAGAATTTTGTTTGTACTCCTGTAGTCTAGAGCTGATCTGTGGAAAAATTTGGTGTTCTGCTCCCCTTCTTTTAACCATTGGATTCTTGATTTTTGTTTCCATAGGGTTTCTTCTTGTCTGCATCGATCGTGCCATTGATGAGTTAGACTTTTCTCTTGCTCGACATATTCCTCATTACTGTGCCCAGAAGCCCAGTCTTTGTGGATTTGTTCCAACTTTTCTTCTATCCGGGTTTTCTCCTTAAAGATGTCACAAAATACTGTTCTGTTCCACTCCTTTATTTTTTCTTTGATGATTCTTAACTTCTTCTGTAGGTTAAACATTTTGGAGCCTTTGCCTTCTAGGGGTTCGGACCACCATTTCTCCACTAACTTGAGGAAGTTGGGGTGATCCAACCAAAATTTTTCAAATCGGAATGGTTTGTTCCTCGGAGTGCTCTGCACCGCAACTGTGAGTGAAATTGGCCAGTGATCCAAGCCTCTAGTTGGGAGGATATCTGATTCTACAGTGATGCCATTCATTATGATATTCTCAGAAATCAAGAATCTATCCAAGCGGGAAGCAATCAATCTTTCTCCCCCTCTTCTGTTATTCCAAGTGAAGTTGCCACTCTTGGGGAGAATATCTACTAATTTAACATCATCAATGAAACTGGTGAAAGCCTCCGCATCCTTGTTTAGTTTTCTTAGACCCCCTTTCTTCTCCAGAAGGGTAGTTATCATGTTGAAATCTCCCCCTATAATGCATTTAGACCTTGGATATCTAGCAATGAGTTTATTTAAGGAATTTAAGAAACTTATTTTGTCCTCTGTTCTTTGTGGTCCATATACATTAACACATAAGAAAGATTCAGAATTACCTGTGGTTTGAGCTTCCACAACAATGAATTGTTTATTCGCTTCGGCAGAGATCACCTGAATATCTCTTGTATCCCATAGCGTTGCTAAGCCGCCTTCTCGGCCCTGACTTTATACTTCTAGATAATTAATATTCCTTCTGATCTTCTTGTTTATCTTGGCCATGATGGAGCTACTGCATTTGGTTTCTTGAATGAACATAATCTCCGGATTGAACTTTTGAAATTTACGCTTCAATACTCTTTGTTTTTCTTGGCCGTTCATGCCTCTAGCATTCCAAGATATGATCTTCATGATTAACTTAAGGTTTTAATGATAGGACGAGAAGGCGCTGAGTGCCTTCATCTTCCCTGAGTTGATCATTATCATGCCTAGCTCCTGCATAGCCTCACCACTTTTCCTTTTGCCTCTTCTTTTCTTTTGTTTGGAGATGGATGAGTTCCATGTGAGACTCTTGGAGTGGGTATCACTCCCTCTTGCTATACCTAGCTTCCTATTCTGCTTTTCTAATTATGCTTTCTGCCTTGCTATGAACATATCATTTACCTTCCTTATTTCTTCCTTCGGTGCGTTTTCTATGCCTTGCGTTTTCCAGTTCTCAGCTATAACTGGTAGATTCATTCCTTCCCTGGCTAGCACCTCCTCCAGCTTGAGATCCTCACTTCCTCCATTGTTGGTAAGCATGTCTGCATCCTCCTCCTGCTCTTCTGGTCTCTCCTGCATTTGGACTTTGTTAATGTCCTTGTTCTCTTCCGCTTCTGTCCTGGTTTGTTCTTCCCTTTCCTTATGCTCCTTATCTGCTACCTGGGTTTTATGTCCATCCTCTGATTTTGTTTCTGGATCTAAGATTTCAAAAGTATTATTGTAGTTGGTTCTACCTGTTCCCGCCTTGTTCATTCTTCTTCTATTGGCTCTCTGCCTTGACTTTGGTATGATGAAGTTATCTTTAGCTTTATTCACCTGCTCTGTTTTAGTGTCTTCTTCCTTCTTGTTCATTGGGCATTCCCTTATTAAATGTCATTGTTCGTGACATTTGCGACATCGAAATGGGATCTGCTCATAGTCTATTGCCTAAAAGTAGTCTTCATCTCAGTATTCAAGCCATAACACTTCATGCAGTGTTCCCGAAACATCCATTTCAACACATATTCTTGTGCATGAGGTGTATTTCTTTTGTAGGGTTTCCTCCGAGGCTTTGATAAAAGTACCCAGCTGATCTCCAATTTGCTTGAGAGCATTCAAACCCCAATAATCTATTGGGAGAGAGAATAATCTAATCCAAACTAGAACTTGAGTAAACGATTCTTTTTCTGGGGTGAAGTTTGCCTTCCATGGTCGCATGTACAGCGCAGCTGAGGCCATGAAATATGGGCCTCCATCAAAAATCCTGTCCTTATCTTCCAGGTTGGTGAAAACAACTGTGAAGAAACCTTTAGCTCCCAGGTGCAATCTGACATCCACTTTGGGCTTCCAATGCTATCTGATCCATTGACATAGGGCCCTTTCCATGGGCCACATGCCCATAAACTTGCAAATGACTGCATGTTCCGTCATGTGCTCTCGGTAAGCTTGTATTCCGGATCCGTGATTACAACCCTTAGGTTATCAATTTTTATTGGTTTGCAGATCCCGTTCGTTATAGGGTGCTTGTTGTGGCTCGAGCTTGTGTCCCCTTTCTTTTCTTTGTTCTCCCGCCTGTTGTCTACGTTCTCCCTTTCTTCTTCTGACTATATTTCCTTGTTATCTGTCATTTTTTGTCATGATGTGGCTTTGTTTTCATTATTTCCTAGCCCATCATCTTCTGCTCCTCTGACTTCTGTATTGTGGTCTTGATCATTATCTTCTGCTTGTTTTTTCTTCTTGTTTGTCCCGCCAGCCTGCTTGAAGCCATCATATCCCAAGATCCTGACTCCTTCTCTCACGTTCTTCTTCTGCTTTTGCATGATTATTTGTTTATACGAAGGGGTCCCAATGGAACCCTCTGCACCCATCCGGGCTGTCAGCTCTTGACCCTTTCTGAACAATGCTGCAAACCGGGGTCTGTGCGCTTCCAGGTCTGAAGCAATTTCAGTTTCTCAGAAAACTAGGGTTTTCGCGCTGCAGAGCTCTCTGCATTAGTTCGACTTAATAAATAGATTAATTGTATGTTAATTTAAGTTAAAATATATTTTCCATTAATAACATAGGTTTCTCGTAAATTTGCACGAAAATGCATGGAGTTGGAACTTTTTTACACAAGTTACCCACAAATAACTATCGAAATTACTATTCCAGATTCCTCATTAACCATTAGATAGAATATTTATCATTACATAGAGTAGTTTAAGTAAAGGAATAATAAGTTACATAACCATTAATAACCAATGTTGTATCATATTAACATAAACTTTTTGATGTAACCTTGCATCATTTTTATGATTCCTTTAACAAGAATAGTTAATCACGTATTTGATATTATAATTATCATATCATGCAAGGAATAAACAACATTAAACTGACACAATAAAAAATGACATCATTGAACATTGACATACCCTAGAAACCCCATAGGGTGAATACCAACAAACGATTAATTTTATTATTAAACGCTCGAAAGGGTGTTCACCCCTCATTCAATGGGTTATAAAAGAGTCCATCCCTTAACCATTGTCATGAAATATTATAAGAAAATACCATTTAAACACAACATGTCTAGCTAAAATCTATTATAATCATCATGATATCATTTACCCAGAAATATTCAATATTTGTATCTTTGTGGCCTAGCTGTTCCACCCATGAACCATCCTACATCTCACACTCATCTACATGGTCCATTAATTCTTTACCTGCCACGATGTTAAATATAATCTATCATTTACACAAGTCACCATCCTTTTGTGCCATTGTTGTCATAAAAAAACATTCATATCATGATTACACAAAGTATTAATCAACCAATAATCAATCTTTAATAGTGATTCTTCAACATCTATTCATGTGCATATATTAAATAGTAATAAAATATCACAACATGCTTTTTCTAACAACACTGCTAATCCATTAATTATAAGAAAATAATTATCAAAGCATGTCAAAATGAATATATTAATATTATGTTCCTCCTCACACAACCACATGTTCTTTTCTAATGGAAAACATCTATAATAATCCATTTTCAATTAAGTATACTATAATATTTTCTTTGATTTTTGTACATGTAATTATATAAAACTTATGCACAGAAAGCTAGCCCCTCAACTTTTTCTTTCTGCATGTAACGAAGTAAGCTTCCTAATACAATATTAATTATTATTATATTAATATTATTACTATGCATGCAAATGAAGGTCCCTTTTCCAAAAACATATTTCCCAATATTGATCTATTTAAAAAGTCTATTGTACACACAAATGCATCCTCTATTTTAAAAGAAAACTATTGTCATATAATTATTACTTGCGTGCATATATATTTATTTTTCCAAAGGAAAGCATTTATTGCATGTAATTACTTGTTTTCCTTTCCAAGGTCTAACATAGTAATTATTCTTTTCTACATGCAAATTCACATTCCTCTTGAATGTTTTAACATAATAATTGTAGATTTTTCATGAATATTTCTTTTGAAATATTCCAACATCATAGGTGTACTTTTCATGGATACAAATATCACATTTCCTTTCAAGATATTAAACACAATATTTCTATATTTCGTGCAAATAAATAACATATTTCTTTTCAAGAAATATCAAAAAGAGTATTTCTATTTTGTGCAAAAAAAACTTACTTTTCCTCAAGAAATATCTAGCATAATAGTCATATTTTAGTGCATACAAATAGCTTATTTTCTCTCAATAATGTGTAAATGCCAATAACAATTAGGGTAACGATCCAAACATTTACAATTTCCACAATGTATTGTTCCCAATAGATCGGCATATGAAGTAACTATAGTAATCACTTGTTTACAAGTTTCAATAGGCTTAAATCAAATCCAATTCATGCATATAAGTTTTAATAGTTAGTCATGAAACACTAACTAATCAATACTAACACCCATCTTAATGTTGTCATGACAAGACTCAATCTGTAACTAACTATTATAGTCAAGTCTCACTACTTGAATCATTGTTTATTTTTAACATTTAAATGGGTTCTTTGAATTTCCTTTTAAACAATTTTGCATCCTCTTCAAAGACATTTCCCATATTTTACATTCATACATTCTCTCATTATAAGTAATGCATTCTAACTTTAGTCACGTTCATTAAATGTATCATTAATATTTTCATATTTTCAAATGTTTGTAGTTGATTCTCAGTTTCAGTAGTGAGTGTTTAGGATTGTTTATAGGTGCAACAAAGCTTTGATTGTCTTTTATCCTCACCAAGATTCAAATGTCATGAATGCAGTTTTTCAGTAGACTTTATTACTTACTACTCTTCAATGTGGTTATAAACATGAGTCATGCATCTCATGTCAAAAGTAGGCTACTATATATATCAATATGTAGATTTCTAGACTCATACGTGATCTAATGCCTACTAGTATCATACCTTGTTTTTTTTCTACTTAACAATTCCCATAAGACGCTAGTTCTGTAACATTCAGCTTTGATACTACTTCTAACATCCCCTGGTAACATTGCATGAAAATGCATGGACTTGGAAATTTTTTACATAATTTATCCATGAGTAACTATCAAAATTACTATTCCATATTCCTCATTGACCACTAGATATACTCTTCATCATTACATAGAGTAACTTTACTAAATGAACAATAAGTTACATAACCATTAAATTTTCTGATGTATCATTTTTGTGATTCCTTTAACAAAATTAGTTAAACACATATTTTATATTAAAAACATCGCAACATACAAGGAATCAACATCATCAAACTGACACAATAACCAATCACATCATTAAACAATGATATATCCTAAAAACGTCTCAAGCTGAAAACATCAAATGTTTAGTCTTATTACTAAACGCTCGTGAATGTATTCAACCATCACTTAATGCTTTATAAGGGATTCCATCCCTTAACCATTGTCATAAAATCGTACAAGGAAATGTCATTTAAATACGATATATCTAGCTAAGAGCTATGACAATCATCATGATATCATTTACCCATGAATATTCAATCTTTATATATTTGTGGCCTCGTTGTTCCACCAATTGATCATCCTACAGTTGGCATGCATCTACATGGTCCATTAGTTCTTTACGTGCCACAATGTTAATCATAATAAATCATTTTCACAAGTCCCCATCATTTCCTTCCATTCTTGTCATCAACAAACTTTGATATCATGATTACATAAAATAGTAATCAATCTTTAATAGTGGTTCTTTAACATTTATTCAAATGCATACATAAAATGTAAGCAAAATATCACAACATGCTTCTTCTAACAACACTACTCATACATTAATTATAAGAAAATAATTATCAAAGCATGTCAAAATAAATACCACATTACTATGATCTTTCTCACACAAGCACACATTTTTTTCGAAAGGAAAACCATTATAACCATCCATTTTCATTTAAATATACTCATATCTTAGCTTCAACATGTGTGCATGTAATTACATAAAATTTATTCGAAGAAAATTAACACTTACTTTTTCTTTATACATGTGACTAAGTAATATTTCCAATGTAATAGTAGTTGTTATTATTATTATCATCATCTCAAGAATAACTCTATCCCAAACCTATAGCGTTGATTATATTTCCAAAAAAATTATAGTAAAAAAATAAAAATTATGAACTAAAAAATAATGTGGACGTTGACCATTAACTTTTTTTCCCAAAACTTTCCAAAGTACTTTCCCAAAATTTTCCAAAGTACTTATTGCATAGTAATTCCGCCCTTTTTGCTGACATTCTTCCCCTTTTCTATTTAGAGTGGCATACCAATAACCTATTCCCTTTTAGTTATATATGAATTAATACCAAAAGATAAATTATTCAGAATCCCAACGAATTTTTGGCTCATGACGAACTAAGATAAATAATATTATTTTGCAAATTTAGATATTTTATGGAAATTTCTATGATAAATTAAGAATTAGATATTACACGACTTTAATTTTATTTAATATATTTCAATTTAAAAAAAAACACGTATGTATAATGAAATACTTAATTGACTTAAAAAATGAAAGGATAAAACATTCAATAATAAATTTTAGGGAACCGACATAAAAATAATTGTCAAATTTTGAGGATGTATTATATTGATTTATTGAAATATCAAGATAGTGGCGTGGACGTGAAAAACTGACCCATTGCAAAATTGAAAGAGAAGAAAATAGTTTATATATCACTTTTTTTCAATTTATGGTTTATAAATAACTTTTTGATAGTATTATTTGAAATTATAAACTAATAATCATTTAAATTTATAAGTTTAAACAAAAAGCATAGAAATTTAAAACACTAAAGTTATCCAACATATTATAAATAAACTATACGAATATGAAAAGATATTTTAATAATTATATATAAATTAAAAAGATATATTTTAAGTCGAATTTAAGGTGAATTTAGAAGTATTAAATTTTTTCACATGTAAATTTTTTAGAGTATAAAATATGGCAACCAATAGATTCCATGCTATTGGGTCATTAATGTGGCTTTCCATCTTATCCAACACCATACCCCGCCCCCATGGTATCGTCATGGGCATCTTCCTGCAGTAAATGCAATGCTGGAAAACGATTTGATCGAACGAGATTTTCGGCTTACCCCAATAGATTTGTGGTTTCTATTTACGTTTGGATCGGCTCGTATCTACCCGCGGTCTGATGAATGAATTCCGCCGAATTCCGTCTTTTATATAACAACTGAAGGGCGAACAATAGTATCCATGTTTTTCATTTTGAAAACCTGCTTTCTCAGACCTAAAGCTGCGTACTCAGACCTGAAGCTGCATTCTCAGATTTGACAGGTAAGTTTATTCTGCTAACGTTACGATTTCGCATGGTTTGTCTGAGTTTTCTATGGTCGTGTAGAAAACCCTGGTGTCCTCCGATTATCGCCGAATATTTTTACAGGTATTCCAAATATCTTTACAGGTCTTCCAATCTCTTCCGGATCTTCTAGTCTCTGGGAAATCCGCTTTATAAAATACAATGATATTATGTTAAAAGCACTTCCAGTCTTTCGTTAAAAGCGCTTCCATGAGTTACATTTATGAGATTTCCATTAGTTTATACTTTTTAATACTTAGGGTGTTTAAAATATTGGCAGAGGTTTTCCATTAATTTGAAATTTCTTTAATTTAATTTTTATTTATAGGTTTCATGTTATCATTTATTAATTTATTTCTAAAAAGGTTAGATAACATGTTATCCTTTTATTTTTTAATTTATGTTTTATATTCTTAAAAACAAAACTGTTATTTCAGGTTAAAAAAATATTCCATTTATTGCCATAAATAAAGCATGCATGAAAAAATTTCATTAAGATTTTGTTTTCTTAATAAGAATTTAGTGATTTTGGTTGATTTAGTAAAAAAAATTGTTATTTCAGGTTAAAAAAATATTTCATTTCTTGCTTTAAATCAAGCATTCCAGGGAAAGTTTTCATTAGGATTTTGTTTTATTTAGTTTTCATAACATATAAATTTAGTATATTTGGATTAGTTCGAGTTTCTTAACATATAATTAAATTTTATGGAATATAATTTGGTTTATTTGTATTAGTTACTATTTATTTGTTTGCAATGTTAAAATAAATTGGTTACCAAAACTATATCGGGTTGCATGATTTTTCAATTTAATTCAATTTAATTTTGCCTAATTTTACATATGAATTTGTTATGATTTTGGTTTCAAAAATGCATATCTACTCATATTTATCTACATACATTCAATTTATGATACACATTTGTGAAAATAACTGTGAGATTAGATATAATTTTGTTTATTTAATTGAACACTACATATTTGTGAATGAAAGTTTATAGCTAGCGAGAAACGAAGTGTGACAACATTTTTAATTTGTTTTTTTATTTTTCACAAGTCACATAACTTAATTAGTAAAGGACTAAGTGGTCCATAATCCACACATATTGTTTTACTAACCAAAGCATTTTTACTTCATTAGCAATCATAACTTGAACAAACTAAATTTCCCCACAAGGGCCATAAAATAATTTATAGTTTAGGTTAGGACTATTGGGGGTAGGCATCAAATACTCTTGTTAATATCTAAATGGAAATTTTGTTATACTAAAAAGGAAATAATTAACGTATTTGTCATTGAGATTTTGAAATTTGTTACCAAATGATATAGAACCAGTTATGGTTTATTAAGTTTTATGTCTTAGGAGCCAAATCAATGTTCTTAACATTTATTTATAAGTGGAGAAAGAAATACAACTAACACATTTTAATAAAAGCACACACATATTGAATAAATAAATAACCTACCGAGTTCATCAAATGTACTGACAAAAGTAGGATTCTAATTCTTACAACTAGCCACAAAGTTTATGTTCGGTTAGAAAAATTCAAAATAATAAAATTAGTGGAGTCATAAAAATGAGATGGCTAATAAATATTAGTAGATATCAATTTTCAAGGAGACATGCCTTTCTCAATATATATCAAAGTAAAAAAAATTACTTAAAAAAAAAATTAGTCATTTCCCTTCGACCCCTTCCACCTCAACCACTCATCACAAGTTGTAACATGAGACCAACATGGTGACACCACCTCCACAAAGA